>CAIGRF010238300.1:38447-50024 GCA_903798235.1 Fraxinus ornus
TTAAAGCGAATAAGGACAATATCAAATCTAATGACCCTTATCATCATTTTAGAATGATAGGTCATTGGAAAGGAAATTGCAAGGCTTATATCTACTTCATTAGTTTCATGGGTATTGGATACTAGATATGGATCTCATATTTGTATAAATATGTAGAAACAGAATAGGAGTAGACCACTACATAAAGGAGAAGCTTACGTGGACATTGAAAGTGGATTAAGGATTACTGCATTACCTATAGGAATATACTTCTTACCATTGCTTTCAGACTTAGTATTAGAATTAGAGATATGTTACTTGTTCCCACTTTTACCAAGAACATTATCTCAATTTCATGTTTGAACATGAATTGTAAATGTTAAGGACAATTGTTTTTCCTTTCGTCTTAATAAGATAATTAATGGTTATGGTAAATTATATGATGACATTTATGTTCTAGATACTTAGTCTTCTATTGTGAGTATTGAAAATAAAAGGCATAAAAGTGATTACATAAATTATACCTAACTATAGCATTACAGACTAGGTCATATAAATAAAAAACACATTTCCAAATTACACCGATATGGATATTTGGCTTCAATTGATTTGAGTCATTTGACAAATGTGAATCATGCCGCTAGGCAAGATAACCAAAATTTTCTTTTACTGAAAAATGAGAAAGAGTTGCACAATTACTTGGCCTAATACATATTGATGTATGTGGATCTAAGTCAATTGATTCTAAAGGAAGTTTTCTTGCTTCATCACATTTACTGATGACTATTCAAGATATAGTTATGTATATTTGATGAAATTTAAGCATGGAGCTCTTGAAAAGTTCAAGCTAGAAGTAAAAACACAATTAGTGAAAGATATTCTCACTCTAAGATCTGATCGAGGAGGAGAATATCTTAAGGGTGACTTTTTAGATTATCTAAAGGAGAATGAGATTTTCTCATGATGGACTCTATTGCATATTCCGTAACATAATGGTGTATCATAAAAAGAAGAATCGTACAATACTAGAAATGGTGTGATCAATGATCAGACATGAAAACCTCCCAAAATTGTTTTAGGGGCCATGCACTAATTGTCACGTGCTACACACTAAATCATGTCCAATCCAAAATGATTGACAAAACTCCATATAAGTTATGGAAAGGTAGAAGGCCCACTTGTCTCGTATAAAAGTTTTGGGCTATGATGTTTATGTGAAGCGTACCGAATTGGATAAGTTAGAGACTAAGTCCAATAAATGCATATTTTTAGAATATCCAATAGAGACATTTGGATATCAATTCTATAATTCTATTGAGAAAAAAGTCTTCATCTCAAGACATGACATTTTCCTAGAGAAATAGTTCATTCTAGGAGAGGGCATTGGGAGTAAATTCAAATTTGAAGAGGCTCAAGTGTCCATAGATAGAGTTATTAACCAAGTAGATAAACCTAAGTTTGATCCTACACCTACTAAGGGACAAACTCTAGATTAGAAAGTAGAGAGTCCTGAGGACACTCTGGCTTAACGTAAGTCTAGTAAGATCAATCAACCTTCTAAAAGATACGAATTAACGATTACTAAAATGTATTACTAATTGAAGATGGTGAACCTACCAATTATGTAGAATAAAAATCAAATGTTGATTTAAAGAGATGGCAGAAGTCCATCAAACCCGAGATGAACTCAATGTGAACATGGTTTGGACCTTGGTCAACCCACCTGATGGGATAAAACTCATAAGCTGTAAATGGGTTTACAAGAAAAATGTTGATATAGATGGAAACGTCCATGCATACAAAGTAAGGCTACTAGCAAAAGCTTATAAGCAAAGACAATGAGTTGACTTTGATGAAACCTTTTTACATGTAGCCATGCAGTTCATTTGGAATTTTCTTGCAATAGTTGCATATCATGACTATGAGATATGGAAAATGGATGTATTGATGTCGAAAATTGTATAAACAAAATTAAAGTCAACTTCAATTGTAAATAAGGATTTTTATTGATAATTACTTACAAGCTATAAGTGTTTTTATCAAATGAGATATTTGAAATATGAAGTTATTAGGCTTCCTCTCTCTCTTCCCTAAGGATACCATCCTCCTTTTTATAGGAAAGGATGGGTCTATGTTTTTTATATTCATGTCTTGTCAATAACAGTACCAAGCTAGGAGCTTGTGCCGATGGCTTAAGTCCTGATTGGTTGCTATCAAATCAACATATAGTACCAAGCTAGGAAGGTACGCCAATGGCATATCTTGATTGGTTGCTGAGGTAAGCTCTATCAAGTTATCATGAAGCCTCCTTAAATGGGGTCCCCTAATAATTAATGAACTGATTAGAGAATGAAGCTATAGTATATGATTGGTGAAACTGGTGGGTGCTGACGTAAGTCCTTCCAAATGTAATTGATTGAATGTTTTAACAGTGTATAAAGAGTCTACAATCATTATGTCCCCTCAAAATACGACGGTCATAAGTACGAGCTGACCTTACAGATCTAACCTTAATTTAGCATGAGCTAAGTGCATATAACAAACTGACTTAATTAGGTCAAAGGTCGGATTTCAACCGATTTCAAAACAGTATTCCTTAAAGGAATCTTGCAAGAGAAAGTGCACATGACACAACCCAAATATTTTAAATCCAAAGATGCTAACAAGGTATGTAAACTTAACTGATCGATATGTGCATTGAAGTAAACCTATAGGAGTTGAAATCTTTACTTTGATGAGACAATCAAGAAGTTTGATTTTATGAAAAATGAAGACGATCTGCGTGTTTACAAGAACACAAGTGGGATCACTATCGTATTCTTAATTTTATATGTAGAACATATTATTAATGAGAAACGACATCCCTATGCTTCAATTAGTGAAGTTATGTTTGTCAAAAAATATCTCCATAAAAGATATGGGAGAAGCAACTCGATCTATAGAGATAGATCTAGAAAATTGTTTTGACTCATCCCAACCTACATAGATGAAATCTTAAAAAGATTTTATATGGAGTAGTGAACTAAGAGTTCATGAATACACTGATGCTTGCTCTAGTCAAACTAGGATGAAACAAGTTTTAATTTAGATATATGTTTACTCTTAATAATGGAGTGATTAGTTGGGAAGATTTTAAACAAGAAACAACTGCTGATTCAAGAGTAGAAGTATGCATCATCACTACTTAGAAAGCAACAAAAGGTTGTGGTCTGGATCAACAAGTTCATTTATGAACTTGCAGTGGTTCTTAATGTTGTTGACCACACATTTTGGTATTATGATAATAATGGAGCCATCACGTAAGCGAATGAACTAATGTCTCATCAATGATCAAATATGTGTTAAGACATATTAGAGAGATCATACAAATAAATTATGTAAAGAAATAATGAGCTCCCACAAGTCATAATATTGCAAATCCATTGACAAAGAGTTTTCGCAACATAAACACGATCATCATGTTGACTCTTATGTTATTAGATACATAAGTGATTGGATCTAGTGAGAGTTTGTAAGTGTTGTGCTTTAAGATCCAATCGATTTTGAATGTAAGCACTTTTAATATGATTAATGTATTTTATATATATGATAGATCTATTCTTTGATTGAATTATTATTTTGACAAATTAAATTAATAGAGTTCGTAGATTCAAGTATTGGTAACTTGTTAACCACAAGTAGTTGTGATTGCGAGAAACAAATTACACAGGACTGAATTTTAAATTATTCATGATCGTAAATAATAACGAGATACAAATATCGTTATTGCAGATAGATCTATTGACATATGGTTGATTATACCTAAAAGTTTTGATTATAACAAACAAGTTAATATTGTTTACTAACAATTGAATTTGAGTGATTATAGTCGTCAAATTATATTTTTAAAACATTGTCTGATTTTCAAAATTATGTTTGAAGTTACATCATATTTTTAAAACATTGTTTGATATTGATATTGAGGTCCCATAAAGCTCTAAAGTTTTGGATTGCACCATAAGTCAATTAATATAGTGAAAAAGGCAC
Source organism: Fraxinus ornus (assembly GCA_903798235.1). Taxonomy (NCBI): domain Eukaryota; kingdom Viridiplantae; phylum Streptophyta; class Magnoliopsida; order Lamiales; family Oleaceae; genus Fraxinus; species Fraxinus ornus. Next base: position 42,453 of record CAIGRF010238300.1, read on the forward strand.
GGGTCATGCCAGAGAGCTTGGTAATGGAGGACGTAGATCATTGCTTTGGATCAAACCCCCACAATTATATCATTTGCATCATCTCTACTGTTTTACATGTCTTTATTTTATTTATATTTATTATTTGATTGATCTACTTGCTTTTATTTTTTCTTACTATTATTAATTGATCAACGTGTCCTTAACTTGCTTGATTTAAGTTTATTTTTCGAAAATGCTTTAAAAACTAATTCATCCCCTCTTGATTAGTTATTCTTAGGTTATCAATTGGTATCAGAGCAAGGTGCTCATTCTTAAAGATTTTACAATTTTGAGTAATGGCTAACCCCAATTTTCAAAATTTTGAGAGAAATTCTACAAATCGTCCTCTTAACACATTCGCACAACTCATTCTAAGGATCAATAATGTTAGATAGCTTCCAAAATATCCATGAGTGTAAAATTGTGTAATCAATTCACAAATATGTTTCAAGTCAGGCTACCAAAAATAATTCAAACTTATTTGATGTTTGATCGTGTGTGTACGCGTGCATAGTCACTTTCTATCATCACCTGAATTAGGAAGAAGTTGTCAAGATGTAAAAATTCTCAAATTGATACCAACAAGACTCTTAATGGTCAAATGTTTCCTTTTCCTGTTCGTGAAATCCACACCATAAAATAGGTATTTTCTCACTTTCCCTGGGTATAAATCTAAAGGTTGTTATCGCGTCCCTCTTTTCTTTTCTTGCTCAAATTTGGTGGGTCTAACCGATATTTTCAACATCTAGTTATGTGATGATTCTCCACTAATGAGTACTACCACATTCAGGCTTATACTAAGTAATTCAAACACACTAGTTATCTAACCCAAAATATTTAATGCAATTGCATAATATCAATTTCTTTTCTCTTTCTTAATTAATCTCTTGTTTTACCTCACTCCCTTAAGCTTTATTTTTGACCCTTGTAGCAAGTTTTAGGTGGATAGCTTTTTGGTTGTTTAGACCAAAGGGTGCCAGGTTTTGAGACACCCCAACAGACTTAATAACTCGAGTAAAAAAACTACAAAGTGAGACCTAAGACTCACAAGTGTAATATCATTTTTTAAGCATAACAAAACAAAATGGAGCTTATATTCCTAGCATAAGGTCATTACCTAGCTTATACTTGGTAAAAAACACTCCACAAAAATACTTTCACATGCATGGAATCAAAACACTTTCTAGATAATATCATCCACCAACTCCAACACCCCCAAACTTATCTCACAATAAGGTGAAGTGATAGAGAAGATAATTTTTATGAATAGAAGTTTATGTACAACTCGCTACATAATTCTTCCAATTCAAAATGTTTTCCATCAATCAACCATTTTCACATCTAGACAACAATCAATCATGACTATTGTGCTCAAAGTAACATAAGATCTCACATGGAAAAAGCAAATTTTCAAAATTGAAACAAATAGCATGGTTGGATAACAATTTTAAACATCAAACAAAATCATTATAAGCTGGCAAGTACCAACACCAATATAAGCACAATATAAAGGTACAATATCTCGTCAACACCCCTAAATTTAAATTACACATTGTCCTCAATATGTATAATAACAATATAAAACAAAGAAAGAGGGCTGACAAAACTTGTTGAGATCCATGGGTGGTTAGGACTCCAAATATTTTGTCTCACAAAAGAATGGTATTAAGTTAAAAATGTAATAACAAAAAGTATTAATTACAAGTAACTATCAAATTAGTATAAGGGTAAGAAAATTGGGTTGTCTCTCAACAAGCGCTTGTTTTAAAGTTTCTAGCTCGACTTTTAGGGCATGATCACTCCGGGTTGTCAAGGAGAATAGATGAATTTCCTTTCAAAAAACCACCTCCCAAATATGGTTTCAAACATTGCCCATTGACCTTGAAGTTATTCTTTTCCTCATGATAAAGCTCGACCACTACATGTGGAGAATTTTTAGCAATGGTGAAAGGTCTCAACCATTTAGATCGGAATTTTTCGGGGAACAATCAGAGTCGAGAATTGTAGAGAAGAACTTGTTACCCAACAAAGTAGTCCCGCTTCACAATATGTTTGTCATGCCATTTCTTTGTCTTTTATTTAGAAATCCTGTCATTCTCATATAAATTAAGGCAGAGTTCATCAAGTTCATTAAAATGAAGAATTCTTTTCTCACCTGTCAATTTCTCATCAAAATTTATGGCTTTAATTACCCAACAAGCCTGATGCTCGAGTTCAACTGGGAGATGACAAGCTTTTCCAAATAAAAGGAGGTAAAGATACATAACAATGGGGATTTTGAAGGCAGTGCGGTAAGCCTATAATACATCTTCCAGTTTCTTAGACTAATCTTTTCTCGAAGCGCTCACTGTTAACTCGAGAATCCTCTTCAACTACCTATTTAAGATCTCAACTTGGCCACTAGTTTGGGGATGATAGGGGATAGCCATATGATGCTTCACTTTATGTTTGGTCAATAGTGAGTCGAAAAGGCAATTGCAAAAATGTTTCCCTCTATCACTAATGATAGCTCGGGGATACCATAGCTAGAGAAGATATTTTTCTTTAAAAAGTTTACTATCAACTGTGCATCATTAGTGGGCAAGGCCACCGCTTCTACCCACTTTGACGCATAATCAACCACCACCAATATATATTAATTCGAGAATGAGGAAGGAAAAGGCCCCATGAAATCAATATCCCACACATAAAAAATTCTCACCTCCAATATAGAATTCAATGGCATTCTCATTTCGGTTGGAGATATTACCACTACATTGGCATCTATCACATTTAGAGATAAGGGTGTGGGCATCATTGAAAAATGTGGGCCAATAGAAATCCGATTGAAGCACCTTTGATGCGGTTTTTACTACACCAAAGTGACCATCAAAAGGAGAAGAATCCAGCGTTCAAGGATTTTCTCCATTTCATCTTCCGACATACGTCTCCTAATAATTTGATCTGGTCCCCATTTGAACAACAAATGATCTTCCCAAAAATAATGTTTGATATCAGTGAAGAACCTCTTCCTTCGTTGGTAGGAAAGATCCGAGGGAGTGATGTCTTTAGTAAGAAAATCTACATGGTCAGCATACCATTGTGTAAGAGTGGTTTATAGAAGATGCATGATTTGCAAGAGTTGTTCATCTGAGAATACCTCATTTCCCATCATCTACCACCCCCTCATCTTGCTTAAGTCTAGACAAATGATCGAAAGCGACATTCTCGATCCTCATCTTACCACTGNCATGTAAGATTTTATCTTTTCTTTGCCCCAAAATTGTTACAATGGCATAATCGCTTGCATCGCACATATGCTCAAATGGAAGATCCCAATCTAGAGCTACAATGATAGGAGCAGTATTGAGTTTCTCTTTAAGAGTGTTGAAAGCATGTAAGCACTCTTGAGAGAAATCAAAAGGAATGTTCTTCTCATGTAAGGAGCAAAGCGGCACTGTGATCTTTAAAAAATTCTTGATAAATCTTTTTAAAATCCGCCAAGTCCCAAAAAGCTCTGTATTTCCCTTCACCGAGGTTGGCGATGGTAACTTCTCGATAACTTAGATTTTAGTGTTATCGACCTCAATCCCTTCTTGTAAAATTCAGTAGCCAAGTAAATGTCTTCTTGAACCATGAAGTGACATTTTTCCCAATTAAGGTCCAAATTAGTCTATTCACATATTATCGATACCATCTCCAAGTCTTTAAGCATTCATAATTAGGCCCCGAAAATCGAGAAGTCATCCATGAAAACCTCTATGAATTCTCCACCATGTCCAAAAAGATAGCCACCATGCACCTTGGAAAGTGGCGGGGTGCATTGCAATGATCGAAGGGCATTCTTCTATATACAAATATACTATATGGGCAAGTGAAAGTAGTTTACTTTTGATCCTTCGAAGCTATTGGAATTTGATTATATCCCGAATACCCATCCAAAAAGAAATAGAAAGAATACTCCGTCAATTGCTCAAGCATTTGGTCGATGAAAGGAATAGGCGGGTGGACCTTTCTAGTAGCATTATTGAGCTTGTAGTAATCAATGCATATTATCTAACTGGTCACAGGTCTTGAAGGTATAAGTTTATTGTTATTATTTTTCACTACTGAAACACCTCCTTTCTTTGGTACTACTTGAACAAGGCTAAACCATAGACTATCCGAAATCGAATAAATAATACCCGCATCAAGCCAATTTACCATCTCGGCTCTCACCACTTCTTTCATATTCTGATTTTAACCATCTTTGATGCTCCACCAATGGTTTTAAATCATCCTCCTTGAGAATTTTGTGAATGCATAATTAAGGGCTACTTCCCCGAATATCCATAGTCCAACCAATGGCTTCCTTGTGCTCTCTCAATACCCGAAGTAATTTATCCTCCTCTAACTCATTCAAGGCATTAGATATGATAACTGGAAGTATAGAAAAATCTCCCAAATAAGCATACCACAAGTGAAAAAGAGGCTTTAATTCAAGTGTTGGTGCTTGTTGGAGAGATGGTAGTGGTGGTGAAGAATTTCATGTAAGAGTATGAATGTATAGCTCCCAAATAATGTTTCATGTGCACAACCTAAGGAACCCCATCCACGGTACTTGAAGAATGTCTAAGACATGTTACAAGAGGATCTTTAGAAAGTCCATGTAGAGAGTCGGCTACCATATGATCAACAACATCAACCCAGAAACATGAATCGACTCCCGCGGATTACTTGATGGCCTTCAAGATATTGAAAGTGACTTGTTCATCTTGTACCCTCAAGATAAGTTGTCCCCCTTGCACATCCATTAAAGACCGATTGGTGGCGAGAAATGTAGCCTCAAGATAATAGGGATGTCATGGCCTTCCTCCACATCAAGAATGATAAAATCTGCCGGGAAGATGAATTTGTCCACTTTGACAAAAAATCCTCAATAATACCTTTTGGATATTTGCTAGATCGATAGGTCAATTGCAAAGATACAGTGGTTGCTTTGTCCTCTCCTAATCCCAATTTTCTAAAAATTGACAAAGACATCAAGTTAATACTAGCACCATGATCACATAAAGCTTTATTAAAATTTAAAGCACCAATAGTACATGGAATAGTAAAACTCCTTGGATCTTTGAATTTGGGATGTAGCTTGTTTTGGAGAATGATGCTACACTCCTATGTTAGCATGACCGTTTCATGCTATTCAAGTTTTCTTTTGTTGGAAAGAATGTTCTTCATAAACTTGGCATAACATGGCATTTGAGCCAAGCACTGACGAATGGGATGTTGATGTGAAATTTCTTGAACACCACTAAAAGTGCCGAATTGAGCATCCAACTTGTGTTTTCGAAACTTTTGTCAGAAATGAATGTGAGGCACATATGCTTGACCAAAGTTGGAACCTTTAATGTTGATGGCTCCGGTTCACTTTCCTTGGCCATTTCAACATTAACATTAGGCTCTTGAACAAGTCCATCTTCTTCAATTGTACCTACTCCTTATGGTAATAGCTTGCACATTCTCTCTTGGATTTGTCACGGTATTGCTAGGAAAAGCCGCTTGTTACCTTTCGGAGAGAAGTTTAGATATTTAATCCACTTGACGTTCCAGATTTTTCATAGAGGCGTCATTGCATTCTAGGTATTGTAATTGATGATTTGCTAATTTAGCAATGGCTTCTTCCCATCCCTCTTTCTAATACATTATGGTTGTTCCCATAAGAGAGATTTGATGATTTCACAAATCGGGATGCTATGTTTGAGGCTATGTATTGTACAACCACCATTTCAATCATCTATTGACCACATACATGATGGAAATTTAAACACAATAATGAATGCACAATAACAATAGTAATTTTAACATTAAATGGTAAAAATTGATATTAATGAAACTTAGGTCAAGTTACATCCTAAATCCCAACATTAAATACTTAACCCATTGCAAAATAGAGGTACAAAATGGAAATAAAGAGAGAACCCATTACAAAATGAAGAAGATAATGGAGAATACAAGATAGTAGGAGAAAACCATCCCTTGAATATATTCTTAAAAATACGAGGGATTGAAATCTTGAATCTTCCTTTCAAACTCCCAAATTTTGCTAGGTATCTCTCCTTCTTGCCCATTTTCTCTTGAATGAACTATCAATATGGAGTCATGAGTTATCCATAGAAGTTACTGAAATTTTTTATTTAAAGGGTCAGAAATCTTCCCAAGCGATATTGTACAAGAAGTCTTAAATTTTTCGTAAAACAAGCAAAACTACCTTGCATGGTTAACTGGGCGATCACACAGATTTAACTCCTTTGCGTTTTAATCCTTCTCTATTTGCATGTCAGGTTCAAGTTCCTCAACTTTTATCTTGTACGTTTTAGTCCTATAATTTTGAATTTTATTCTAATTATGCCATTTATAAATTCCATCCAATGTCCTTCATCTTTTGGTAATTGTGCAATTTGGTCCCCAACTTCACACTTTTGTATATTCTTGGTCCAATTTTCATTCCTTTAGCTTTCTTCTCCTTCAATTTGAGATTTTAGCCTACAAAGGCCACAATTACAATTTTGTGAATAGGAATTCGCTCAATTTCATCGATTTTAAACGTAAATAATTTTAATATGATTAATTTATTTTATATATGATAGATCTATTCGTTGATTGAATTATTATTCTGAGAAATTAAATTAATAGAGTCTGTAAACTTGAATATTGATAACTTGTTAATCACAAGAAGTTGTGATTGTGAGAAAAAAATTACATATGATTGAATATTAAATTATCTGTAGTTGTAAATAATAACGAGATACAGATATCACTATTACGGATAGATTTGTTGACATATGGTTGATTATAACAAATAAGTTAATCTTGCTTAACAATTGAATTTGAGCAATTATAGTCGTCAAAGTATCCAATAATAAATTGATCGAAAAGACCAAAATCAATACTATCAAATCGGACTTACAAGAAAGATCAAGAACAAGAGCTTAAAAGTCAAACATCATAGAAAGATCAAGACGAGAGCCTAAGAGTCAAACTTCGAAACAAGATCAAAAACTAAATTTTTTAGTTCCAATGTAAAGGTGTTAATACATTGATCTTTAGCAATGAATGATAAAAGTTCAAAAATTATTTTGTGCACTAAAAGTTATTTTGATTATCATTTACATAAAATATTTTGATCAAAAATAAATTTGATTTTCAAAATTATGTTTGATCATTGTTCGGTTTGAGCATGTGAATGTTTGGATACTCGTCCAGATCTCCATAAAGTTTTGCAAAATCTTTCTCCACAAATTCGCGAAAGGCAGATGTTCGTTGGTAAGTGGTCGAATTTTTACCATTGTGATTTCAAAAGTATAACGACCATTTTGGTCGTCCGAACAAGAGGGCAGACATTCAGTTTGTTGTCCAGTTCGACAAAGTGTTTTACATTTTGAACTCTGTAAATACCTCAACTCTTTCCATTCTTCAAGATAGGTTTTAGAAAGCATTTTAGTAAGATACATTTGAGCAAAATTATTTTTTGTGCTTATATTGCATTTCATTTATTTCTTCATGTCAAAAAACTTTGATTGATTCAAATTCTTT
>CAIGRF010238302.1:13463-32546 GCA_903798235.1 Fraxinus ornus
TTTTATATCTAATTAAATAATAATTAATTAATTATTAAATTTCATCCTAATTAATAATTTAATCCAAAATCAAACCTAATTTCATTATCCTCCCGTCCCAATCTTCTCTCCTCCCTGTCGCCGTCTTCTCTCTTCTCCCTCTCCGGTGACGACGGCGGCGCTCGCGACCTCGCCATATCTGTCGAAGACGTCTTCTCTCCTCACATTGTTGTTCTCTCTCTTCTCCTACCGGCGATTCATTTCTTTCCTTTCTCCAGCACTCGAAGCAGGACGTTTCTATCTTCTCTCCGGCACTCGAAGCAATGCACTTCTCTGTCCTCACTCCCTCACTACGATGTCGCGCCCCCACCATCGATGGTCACAGCGGCGCAAATCTGTTATGTCCCTTCTTTTTTTTTCGAGTTTGATTTTATGGATGTTAGTGGTGGTTGAATGGCTGATTTTTGTCGATGGTTGCAGATCTGTGGTGGTTTCTGTCGAACGGTGTTGTTGGACGTGGGTGCGGCGGTGGTGAATCAGGCGATGGTGGGTGATGTGTGTGCGTGGGTGCGTGGTTGCTGTGTTTGCGTGGGTGTATGGTCGTAAATGGTGCAGTGTCGTGGTGTGGCGGTGGATTGGGCGCTGCGAATTGTGGATCTGAAGTTGGTGGCAATGGTGGTTTTTTGTGCGTTTTCGCTTGTTTTGGGGGTGGTGTTCTGTTGTGTTCGCTCTGATCTGTGTGTTCTGTGTCGATCTGTGTGTTCTATGTTGTTTTTGTCTTACGTGTGGCGGTGGTGGTTTTGGGGTGGTGATGGTGGTGCTGGGATGGTATGGCGTTTGGTTTGAGACGTTGATGTTGCTATTGGACGGCGACGGTGGTGATGCCGTTGGTGGAGGCAGTGGCGAAGTGGTGGTCACAAATGATTTGGTTGGCTTGTGACCAATAATCAATATGTCACCAATGAATTAGATCATTTGTGACCAATACATGCTGCGTGACCTAAAAATTATTAATTTGATCTGTATAAATTTTTTATCTGTGATCGATGAACAAATCGTGACTTTTAAATTTTTAAATTGTGACTGATGAACAAAGTGTGACTTGTGAAATTTTTGAATTGTGACCTAAAAATTTTGAATTGTGACCAAATTTTATCGATCTGTGACCTTAATATATTTGTCGGAGTTGGAATAGTCGCCGGAATCGGAGCAGTCGTCGGAATAAAACGGTCATCGAAACATCGTTGGAAAGTTCGCCGAAAAGGTCGCCGGAGAAGAGTTGTAACCGGAAAGGTCGTCGGAATAGTTCCGGGAGCAGTAGGGGTGGTTGAGGTAGGGTGAGGTAATTATATTATATTAGAATTAATTATTTAATAATAAATTAATTTAATGATTTATTATTTCATAAATAGAAATTTAAAAAACCTGATTTTTGAAATTTGGAACTTCTTTTTGTATTTTTGAAATGGGTGAAAGTAAATACTTGATTTATGTATTGTTCCCTTTTTACATCTATAGATGAAATTTGAAATTTCAAACAATTTATTTTCGAAACAAAAATTAGGGAACACTTGTGATGGAAACTATGATAAGTTTTACTTTGCTTCGTTGATTGCTTGATTTGCTAGGAAAAAAGAAATTAACTTCCTCATATAAAAGGAATTTAAAATCTAATTCAATATATTAATAGTTCTTGTCTAACATTATGTATTAAATATGGACCATACGATATGGGAGCTGGCCATGCCCGAAGTCGTTACCTTATCGATATTCATTAATTCACACCTATTCGCGCACTCCATTTTCAATGTTAGAGAAAAGACGGACCGGGTGAATTTTAGCAGTAGGATCGCTTACAATGCTGTGATAAGCAAGTTGATGCAAAACTCACTTAGAACTTGACATTCCCATTATGAAAAAAAAAAAATAATAATAATGAACCATCTAAAAAGTACTAAACATCCCCAATGTAAAATCAAAATCTTGATACTGCTAATCTCACAACTGAAAAGTACAAATGGTTGCTTCTGAAGTAGAGTTTTTATTATTTTAAGTAATAAAACCATATAAAGAACATATATCCACATCAAGTTGGCTATACAATAGAAATATCAAGATATCGAAAACTGACTTTAGGGTTCATCTGCAATTCTTATTCATGGTGTTTTCAGAACCTGATTACGATATTCTCCCAAAGCCCAAATTGGGAATATATTCCTGTACGCAGCATAAGTGATCATGCAATTTTTATTGAAGACTCCCATAATCTCCTGAAAGCAAGACGACGATAGAAAAGGAGAAAAGTTATGAGGAGAAGTCATTAATTGAACTGTTAATCGAGGAAACTAGATATGTCATCTTAGTATAACATCTATCATGTTTTGCAAACAAAAGATTGCATTTTCAAACTGAATTCGATTGCATGACAATATTTATGTGATAAACGCTTTCTGAGTTTTATTCATAGTGAGATATTGCTATACGGTAAACAAGTAGAGTTCTATTGATTATTAGTATATATGTGCATTACACACACATTGTACATTATTCACTAATTAAGATTATATTTATGCACAAATCAAAAGCTTTCAGCTCAGCAATAACTTAGGCTGCAAGTTAACAGAATTACCTCCTGTGGAAAATCACCATTTTCACACTGAGAATTTATTAGGAGTTTTGCTGCACAGTGCAACGGTGCAGGATCTCTCTCTGCCTGCAGAGTAAAGATAAATGAAGAAATTAAATTGTTTGCAATATTCAAGACAACCTGGACACAGGAGAAGGGCAATGCATAGGCAGTGAAATGACGATCACATCAATAATTTGACATAGAATCATGCTGACCCAGGAAAGAACTAATTTCATATATTAAAGTCAAGATGAGCTGCATATTGGTTCATCAAGAAAACTGTAGCGATAAAACAATTTTTACCAAAAAGACGAAGTACAAAAAACAAAAATGACATCATGGAGAAGACGTGCAGGCAAAAAAAGGATATGAAAAAACAGACTTTTACAAGTCCTTTGGCTTCCTTAAATCAACTTTTTACAAGATAAATAAGACCCTTCAAAATGAATTATGTTCAATATCCTTAAACTCACTGTAAACTCTTTTTTTCCTATATTGATCGTCAACTTTGGTAAGCATAAAAACTAACCAAATCAGTCCATCCTGAACACAATCCCCCCCACACCAAAAAAAAAAAAAAGAGAGAGAGACCACAAGGATTCCATTTGATTATCGTGGTATATAAGTACCTGCCCAGCAGCAATGAGAGCCAACATAGCCCATCCTGTATTTACCACATGAGACCTGTTGCCTTCAATATTTGAATAGACCTATATAAAGATAAGGCATAGTCAATAATTCATTTGGCACTGAGAACATTTCAGGCACGGGGCATTGAAGACTGTTAATATTGAAATATGCTTGTACCACAGTTTCCAGCAATACTTTCTAAACAAGAAATTTTTATGTTAAAATTTCTTATTTTATGCATTTCGCGAGAAAAAAATATTATGTATTTTATCCTTTATCTCTCCTTTTATTTTGTCTAAGAGTGCCAAAAACCATGGAATAAAGAGAATAAACAAGTTCAAATGACATAATCAGTTTAGCCATTGGATATACGAACTGATGAAAAAATTTCAATGGACTGTTGCAGGTTGTTAAGTGCTGAAAGTTACCGAAACAGTATCATGATTCGATTAAGCCCCTGTTTGATAACCATTATTAAAAACTCTTTTTCTACATACTTATTTTCAACCATACATTCACACAATAAAATATTCTGCACGTAAATCCAAAACTTTTTTCTACTTTTTAAAAACACATTCTGAAAATCACTATTCAAAATATCGTTTTGGCCAAATAAAGGCCATCAAACAGGGGTTACGCAGTCTGTCAAAAATATTATGGGGTAGCTGTAATTAGTATGCAAAAGTAAGATCTTAAATCTTTAGAGTTTGAGTCTTCCATCAAATATATCTCCAAGGGTGTCCAAGAAACAATCTTAAGTTTCCACACATTTTGAAGTAGAGAAAAATATAATCATTCTTCGACGAGAATCTTTTACACATACCTTGCTGCAGTTTCCAGATTTCGGAACTATTCAAGATGACAAGGAAAACTACACTTAGCTTTATTTGATTTTTCTCACACTTCATATTTCAGTCTATCTACGATAAACTTAACTTTTGTAATTATCATGAGAGTGTTACAACTTTCACGTATCCTCTAAAGTGGCCCAAGACCACTTTTTTCTAAAAAATAAGACCAAGAGCATGTTTGGGAAGTGCTTATAAATAGTTTAATTATAAATAAATAGAAATGAATGGTGAACAAGTTTATAATGCTTGTGGGTGGGTCACTCAAAATGTGTGGATAAAAAATGGCTTGAATGTTTATAAATAGTTTATAAACTCGAGCCAAACATAGGCCAAATGTGTTAATACCAAAAGAAAGGAAAAGGAAAAAACAAGCAATCATTGAAATGAGTAAGATATTATTCTACATAACAAAACCTTGTTCTGACATGAAAGATAGCTCTCTCCCCAACCACCAGAAGGAAGCTGTTTAGACAACAGAAAATCACAAGCTTTACGGATGCTAGAGCAATTGCTGAAGTCTCGTCCAGCAGAGAACAGACCTGATATCCCAAACCATGTCCCATAAGTATAGCAAACACCCCAAGAGCCATACCTGTCAAGAAATTTTTAACATTTATTTAAATGCATATTAATCATGAACGACATGAATAATTGTAACTATCGAGCAAGCAAGGCTGGAAAGAATGAAAAATGATATCGATACAAATAATTATGTATTAGAAAGCATCACATCCCTCCAAAATGAGAAAGGATGAGAAAACAGAGCAATAAAACTTACCAAGAACCATCCTTCACTTGTATCTTTTCAATGAATTTAGCAGCTTTTTCAATACAACGTTCCACCTCTTCTCTTCGGTGCCCAGGGTATAATTTCTTAAAAGCTGCCAAAGCTTGAATAGCCGCCGAGGTACATTCAACATAGCTACATAGCCATTGTACTTCGTATTATAATCAAAAAATAGGATGAATGTAGCATCTATAAACAAATATTTGACAAATTCAAAATCTACAAAGGAATTAGAGGTATGTATGACAATAATTCCTTCAATGTCAGGCACTGCTTTTGATGTCTACAGAGCTCTCATGGTTCAAGTCAGAGACCTCCCACTATGTTACTTCTTCTCAATGCATTGAAGTATCAACATCAAACAGACAAATGTGTGGAACATGTATGATATTTTTGCATCATCATAACTAGGAAATCATATAAAATGTTTGATTTGTTCTAGAAATATTTCAAATAAGCATGGCTTGCCAATTTGAACCAGTTTATATAACTTGAAGACCATTGTCAGAAATAGTAAAGACAAAGATTAAGAAATATTAAGATGTCCATGTATCCTAGTTTTTGAGGTTGACAGATCTACACACACCCATTACCCAAGTCCACTTAACACAACCTCCCCAGGACCAGCCCTTGTACAATATCAACCAACAGTTCTTCTAAATGTTTTTGTTGAGATAAAAGACTTGAGTAAAAATGTGAATCCTAGCGTATAAGTCGAGCAGATATCTTACGGATAATCAATGACAATGTCGCCAAAAGTTTCAGCAGGGTTGACTAGCTGTGCAAAGGGAAATGATCTTCAGAATCAGATTAAAAGCTTACTGTAGAATCCACAGATATGAAAATGCATCGGAAACAAATAAAATCTGTGTACATAGAAGTGATATGATTGACTGCTTCTATATCTTCTTCATAGTAAGATGTACATTTAAACATAGTACCTCCAACCAACTATAGGATCTTGTAAGTTCATAAGTTGCAAAGCCACCTCCATCGTTCTGCAAGTATGTCAGGAAAAGGTTTTCTCAGATATTTGCAAAAATGTTTTTGTATTCTCTGATGCATAAATATCCACAAATGCAGGAAATACAACTGATACAACCCATAAGGAGATCAGTAAAAAAGAAATTTTTTAAAAATGTCCTATGATCTAGAGGAAGTCATCTCCATTTTAAATTTTATCTTACACTCTTACTTTAGAATTATCTTCAATTTTTTATATTCTGATTGAGTTAGTTAAATATATTTTGGATTATCAGGTTAGGAGTATTTCAGTAATTTTCAACTTCATTTTAATGCATATAGCAAGAAAAACATTCATAATTACGTGAACCACCTTTTCATATGTTTTTATTGCATGTTAAAATATTTTCCAGAAAGAACTCAAGGACACAAGGACAGATAAAAAGGTCAAAATATTAACATTATTAGTTTTTTCACTGCTTGGCCCGGACTATTACAAGCTGTTTGAGGCTCAACTAATAGAGACTTGCTGCCACACGTGCCTTTATTTAAAAAGTTCTTGTTCTTTTCCTAAAAAAAACTTAGAATCCCTTCATTTTACATTCAAGAAAATTATAAAAGTCATAGTCCCGGCAGGGTCCATTACTACCAGGCCCAGAAACTTCTAGGAGTGCTGGAGCAATGAAAAACTATAAAAATGATAACATTTTTGCTAGTTATACATATTCATTTCTAGGCATTGTACAACAGAACTATATGAACTCCCATGCTATATGAGTAACAGAACTATTAAACGTAGCTGCAATACATTACATGTAATTAACAACCAAAATAATTAAATTAAAAGATTGCAATACCTGTAATGAAAGGATGACATTTACAGCATCATACAACCGTCTGGCATCGAGCGGTTCACCAACAATTTCAGTAGGTAATTTCGATAATAGGAGAACCGCCTAAAAATGACAAGGTTATTAGAAAGAAAAGATTATGAAATATCAAATATATGTGTGTTTGTGTGTGTGTGCACGCGTGTTTCTTCACATTAAACTTATCAATACTTTCAAACCCTCTGCTGTGCAATCTGAAATGGGCCATCCGTGGTCTGCTGTTGAAAAGGGCCAAGCACCTTTCGAAATGTGACGATACCAAAAACTAAGATCGCCTGGGCAATCCTCTAAAACCTTTCACTCAAGACAAAGGCAATCGCAAAACCAATTAACATGGAAGATCAGAAAAACTTAGAATAAGATAATAAATACCACAAATGATGGTCAAAACAAGATGTATTTTACCTGTGAATTTTTTATGTAAGTATGTGCTTTTCTTAAAGTTGTACCAAAGTCTTCCCCAAGCTTTGTTGAAATGATGGCTTGAACGGCGAAGGCAGTGTCCCATAATTGACTTCCATTATAGCCCTACAATACCAAAGTTTTCTCAAGTAGTCTTACATCTGCCATAGATCAATGAATAGAAACAGAATCACAATACACATGAAAGGCAAACCACTGTGAGAGTGTACTTATCATGACAAAGAATGATAAAGACCAACAATTATGTATCTCAATTCCAACTATTTGAGTACTACTCATGCCGAAGTCAATTAGTCATTAATTTAGGATGCCAAATCATAATCAGAATCAAGTCTAGGAAGTCTTGAAAAATGAGAAGTGGTATTCAAACAAAAATTGGGTGCTATAGGCATAGAACAGAACCCCATGACACAAATGTCACAGTTCAGAAGTCAGAGGAAGGAGATGTAATAGGCTTTGTTGTGTACTTGACCCTTTTGAGAGCTCCTTCAGTATAAAGCCAAAGATGTTTCAAATGTGTGTGAGACCTACATTTTATCTAATGAACTGAGGACAAAAATTATTTGTGGTTTGAAAATTAAGGATATGTTTGACACCCATTTTTTGAAGATAAAAATTTTTAGAATAGTGATTGATGGGAAAATGTGTGGTGGAAAANATTATTTGTGGTTTGAAAATTAAGATGTTCAAGTAGCCAAGACAATGATAACTAGTAAATGTTGACCTGAAATAGTAGCAGAAGAATCAACCAATTCTACACTAAGCCCTTGTTTGATTTCCATTTTTTTCAAAATACATTTCTCTCTTTCTTTTTTTCAATCACACATTCTCCAATAAAATAATATTACACGCAACCCAAAAACTTTTCCTTTATTTTTAACCACACATTCTCCATCAATCTACTATTCCAAAATGCATTCTACACAACAAATGTGGCTTAAACAGGCAATAAATAATCCTAAAGTTTTAGAATTCTGACCTGCATTTTCATGCCATCTTCAGCGAGCCACAGGTAATCATTGAGTCTTGGGAGATGCAACTTAAAAGCTTCAGAATTTGGATCTTCCACCCAACAGCAAAGCATGTTTAACACCTGATCAGTTCATTTTTTGGGGACAGGAAATAAAAAGAAGAAATATATTACCAATTGCAACCTTCAGCTTTCAATTTACATTGAAACCACGGGAAAAAGACAACGAAAGAAATGGTATAGAGACTTTTAAACATACATGTGAAAAAAGTTGAAACAGAAAACTACAAATGAAAAATAATTATGTAAAATATTGCATAAATCGATCACGACATTGAAACAAAAAAAATACTCCATCTTATGCTATTGCAGTGTCATATTTTGAATGGATTAGATTTCAAAGATGGTAGACTTAATATTTTTCTTCTTGTACCTTAGGTGTCCCAATTAGAATTAGGGGGGGAGAGAGAGGTAGAATTTGTGGAAGCGTGAAATAAATAAGTGTAGGTCCATCGAGTGTAAATAGCAATTTATTTTTTGTTGAATTGCATTATTTTGAAACATCCTAATAAGGAAGGATGTTATTCAAAACCTTTTTCATCAAATTCAGTCTACTATCAACAATATTCCCACTTTTTCACTAAGTAAACAGAAACTTCAACACGTCTGTACAATAATAAGTTGGAAAAAATTCTGTAAGCAAACCTTGTTTACAGGGCCTATGCATATATAGCGGGTATTTTCATCTTCGTAATGTATGTGCTCTATTACGGTACGAAGAGCTTTCTCTCTTAACTTTTTCCCAGGCCAATGCATGAAAATAGGTTCCAAAAGCTTATCAAGAGATGCCCACAGAATATCCTGTATAAAAGGGTGTGGATAGTATAGATCTTCCTGCGGTGACATCACAAAATGAAAGAACATCAGAGTAAACAAGGAACAATACCAGTGGAAACAATTGGCATATTCTACTTCACAAATCATCGCCTTTGCAGAGAATAGATGAAAGATGAATATTATTATTTATTAATAGTAGTCTAATTTATTCAGTAACAGAAGGTGGAGGCACATTCTATTCTTGAAGTTGAAGTGGGATGCCACTGCTTGAGGTGATGGGGCACAATCTTTCAGACCTTTTCTTTTCAGGTTCGAATAGAGTGTCCTAAGAGCATGCTAACGAATAATGAAATTATAACTCACGGTGGATGAAAGACAACACATTTGCAATTTGAATAAACAGTGTACATCATAAAATCGATCAATATAGTACCAGATTTTTACAATCTTTTCCCTTTTTGGGTGGTGTTGGGGGTGAGGAGTTAAATGCAAATTGACAACATGAACACATTTGAAATCCTTATTTCTGTTAGGAACTAATAAATAGATCTTCCCAACCTTTGCACATTGGTTCCGTGCTATATTCCAGTCTATTTCATGATATGGGATTGTGTATAGCTCCTTTCTCAACGACAAAACTATTGGTGTAATTGGACCAACAAACCTCTTCCCGTATAGGTACGACATGGGCAGATAAACCATTCGACAGTGACACCACATCCTTCCTGCAATATCAAAAGAAACATATCTTTTATTAGAGGAAACAACATTTAGAACTCATTTGATACTTAATTGCCCGTCCCAAGCACCAGTGACAGCGTAACAGAGGAAGAAAATAGAATAAAAGAGTAGAGATGCAGAGAAACAGAAACAGAGAAGGAAAAGAAAGTGGAGGAAATAGAGAAGAATATAGGGGAGAAAATATTCAATAATAATGAGTCCAATACAATGGGAATCCTACTCCTATTTATAATGAAGTTAAAAGCAAATGAACTTGTAATAAACTAAAACATTATTGAAATTTTAAAACTAATCTAGTCCAATAAGCAAAGATAACTTTAAATTATCTCTAGTTCATAATCCTTTCTAAACCCTATATTTATTCTAATCTTCATTCCCCCATCAGAACTATTAAGGAAAACGATGAGCAGAAGACAAGCATAGACGTTCAGTGACCTGGATGGATTGGAATGATATAAGGGAGAAGCCATATCTCAGGTGGCAGAGGATTGTTTCCAGACCATTCGAATGCTCCAAGTACCTAATATCTCAACAGAGACAGGGTATTAACAAATGGGAAAATATGTGGTGAAAAATGGAAATCGTATAATAAGCAAGGTGAAGGATCAGTTATTAACTGAGAGCCACATTTTTCCCCAGGAAGTAATTGCAGTGGCACCGCCATGATCCAGAATCCACTTTTGTCCTTTATCCATTGCACCATCTCCATAATTCACTTCTTCCCCAAGCAACCTCAGAGTAACATAATTCAACACGGAACCGAACATTGTGCTTGGGCCCTCTATGTGTAAACCCCACCCACCATCTCTGTTCTGCAGTTTACAGGGTTTAATTAGAAATTTACTCATGCTGCTACGCAACAGCAGAAAAGAAGAAGATTTAAATCATAACAGATATAAACGTTGAAAATTCAGATAACATGTACAGACACCATGAAAAATGCACTGTAAATTCGCCTGCTAAAAATACACTATCCTTACCTGATGATTATAAAGATACCGGCACATCTCACGTTTGTGTTCTGTTGACAAAGTAGCATTTAATGCCCCAGTAACATACAAGGTAATGACCTGTTCCATCAAGTTGGAAAGAACAAGAAAATTCATAAAAACGAACGATACAAGCTACATGATGTTGTATAAGAATCGTTTCACGACAATTACTGAAACAAATGAGATAAAACAATGCAATATCACTAGGAAAACCTTCCTCAGGGGCATCCAACTAGTAGAGATATCCACTTAAAGATTAAGAAACAGTGAGAGGGAAATATCAACACTTACCAAGCCAGGCATTAGAAACAAGGGACCACCATAATCTCCTGGCCAGTGACCATCATGAGCCTGTATTGTTGAGTGGAAATCGATTGCTCTCCTCAACGTATCTACTACTTTATCTTCTGTAATATCTTCTGTCTCTCTTACCTTAACTTGGGGCAACAGTGAGAAGCTTTGGTTCTCCTTTGAAAACTACATTCCAAAAAATATAAGAGGAAATAGCAATTACCTTAACAAACAACTGAATAGGCACTCTTTTCATAAGAAAAACATAAGCAATGACTGTGCATGCAATACACCATTTTCAGCATAAAGGTGTAATACTATTCCATTTAACCACATGCCCCAGAAAAAATATGTGCTGAACTTTGCAAGACAAACATAATTTTGTACTTTTTTGATGAAAAATGACTGGGAAAATGTTAAAAGGTACAGAATGGATTCCTCAAAAACATGTAAATAACTAGATCTGAAGTACAAAAACCAAACAAGAATATTTCCTTCCAGCTGATTAAGCACTTACTAAGGTCTGACCATGAAAGAAATTGCTGCCTTTGCCATTAAACAAGAAAGCAAGACTAGCCTAACCACAAACCGTGCAGAGAGAGAAAAACATCCTGGAAATTTCTAGAGTTCCTCTATATTCAAATAGCTCAACGATGGCCATCATAGCACGTCTCCACAGAATCCATCCATCTCTACTGCCAAACCCCATTATTAATTTTTTTTTTTTAAAAATGGCTGACTCAAGGAAGCAAAGAGATCAAAAGAAACCCCAACAATAATAACAAACTACATCTTATTCCAGTAAATTTAGACTTGAGCATGTTAAAGACTAAACCAGAACAGCAATGCAGCCACACACAGGCCAAAAAAACTCGATCACTGCAACATGGCTATTAATTCTAGAAGATGCCTATACAATAATATGCCACCTGTGCCAGAAGACGCCATTTTCTGTTCATTATCTTTCTGTTACTAGATAGTTAGCCTAATCATTTGTTTGTTACTTTTTGTGTACATGCGTACAGCATGTCCATCCAGATATATTTTCTACAGTTTGCATTATTATAACTATAAGGTGCCTCATCTCAGCAATTAGCTCCGCATCTTCTCCAAAATTATCTAAATTAAAATCAATATTTCAATTGTGCTTTGGTATCTGAGCTACATGGATGTAAATCCACAAAAGTCAGGAGTTAGTAGCCCGATACTACCAGCTTTACATCAATCAATAACAACTAACCTCCTGAAAATCAACCCACCATGGTTCATCCACATACAACTCATAATAGAGCTCCTCCCCTTCTTGACAATGCTTTTCAGTTTCCTCAAACACCTGTGTACATGCCTAACCTCATAGATCCTTTCCTTCAGTTTCTTCCCCAGCCTTTCCCTTCACCTTCTCAACCCCATAAAATAATTAGACCAAAAAAAGGACCCATTGTGGAAGACTCAGCTACCAAATGTTGTGATGGCTAATGGCCTTGAAGAATTTCTTGATGGTTCACTGCAGTGTCATCCCAAATTTCATGATTTGCAGCAGCAAATAGGAAATCCTCATCACACACAACAACAGAGATTCCACAGGCTAGTCATGACCTGGAAATATGATTCACTTACAGAAGCCACGATGATCAAGATTGGAGGACATACCACAACTCAACAAATCCGAGAGGCCCTAAAGAAGGTACAAGTATCTAACAGAAGCCATGATGATCAAGATTGGAGGACATACCACAACTCAACAAATCCGAGAGGCCCTAAAGAAGGTATATGTATCTAACACCACTGCACATGATCTTGGCTTGAGGTCACAGCTCTCAGAAATCAAAAAAGATGTGTCCCTATTTCTAATCATATAGCTCAAATTAAGGAGGTAATCGATAAATTTGCTACCATAGGTGAGACACTATCATATAAAGTACATCTAGCCTATTTGCTTGATGAATAGGAGCTGAATATAATCCATTTGTCACTTCGATACATAACAGAACAGAGAGACCTTCAATTGAGGATATACACAGTTTACTATTTAGTTATGAATGTCGATTGGAAAGAAAGACCCAGAAAAATACAATTTGCTCGAGCCAATCTCACTAACTACAAGGTAACAAAAAGTTTTCGAAATCTCCTTTTCAATTCAAGCAAGGACAACAAAACTATCAAAGTGGGTTTCAATGCTTTCCTGTCAGTAGAAATTTTCCCAATTCCCAGTCCAGTATCTATGGAAAACCACAGGGCTCGTACTCAAAACAAAAATGGCCACCAAAACAAAACTTCCTAAACAACAGTGAAAAACCTCAAGTGTCAGACTTGTGGCCCCACTCACTAATATGTCACCAAAGAGCCAACGTGAATAACCAGTCATCACCACACACGTTACCCAATTTCAGAACTATACACAGAATCATTACTCACCTACAAATTCTGACCACCATGGCTGCTAAGATAGCACCCCCAACCTCCTAAACACCTCCGACAATGCCTTGTATATTGACTCTGCAGCCACTCACCACGTGAGTCCTGAATATACTGAATTGACTGGATATACTATAAAGCATAACTGGTCTAACAATAAATTCTATAGAACTTGCATTTTTAACTTTATAGATATCTTTTGATTACATGGGATCCCCATAGCACTTCTCCGCTTCATCCAACTTGCTCTAACCATATGCACCATGTCACATTAATGTCCACTTCCTTCTGAATAATCAAACTTAAATACTCAAAATAATCACTCTATAAGATAATATGATCCTCTATACTGACACCACCACCATTTCCTCATTCCTACTTTTTATAATCTTGTGTCAATTTGGCATGCTGCGAGCCCCTTATACGAAGATTCATCAAACTCCACTCATTTGAGTAAATGAATATGCACAAGCAGATACTAATAGAACTAATTACAATAACATGCGCTAAATATGATAATATATGCTTTAGCATTGTGATTTTGAGCAGTAAAACAATTTTCGATCACCAGGTTCATTTGGTTTGTTTCTTAATCCTAATAACCTACTTTAAGAGTATTGGGGCATGAAATTTAATACCTGTTAACTAACCTTGAATTATGTTAAGAAAAGATTATGGATTTTGAAAACGATTAAACACACTTGCATACATGATAAACTGCACCAACTTTAGTAAGATTTTGTATGGTTGACATTAAAAAATATAGCTAAATAAGGCCTCACTGAACTTGAAATCTCATGAGAAGATCAGAGGAGTGCTTTTTCTCAAATCTTTGGCTGCGAAATTGCTCACGAAACTTCTCGATCTCCTCCAGCTCTTCTGGAGACCCAGCGCTCGACTCATACTCCCAGATTTGCCTACCAACATGTCCGTTCACACTGCGCAACCATGGGTTCCCTCCCTCCGCAATTTTCAGCTTCCACATTTCTATATTCAGTAAAATCCTCGTAAACAATTCAGTCTACAAACTCATAGAAAATAGAAATAATTAATGATTATTACATATTTTCATATCTGGAGAAAGAATTTGTCAATTTACTCAGACGTGGTAATCAATGCACCATTTTTACATGTTTACAACAATAATGTTGATGCAAGACAATCCTATTATAAATAACTAAAATTTATCCTATTTATAATAGGATTGTTCTACATCAAATGTATAATATGAATTTAAAGATTTAAATCGAGTAACACGGACAGATCGTATATAGAATGTATAAAAAGAGTATCGAATCAAATCAAGAACTTTAGAAGAGAAAAAAAAAAAAATAACTGCTTCAGTAAACCTTCTGAATTAAGTAAAAAGTGCTTTGTTGTGTATATATTTGCAAATCTGTGTGCATGGAGTACCTGAAAACTTGAATGGTGCTAAACTTCGAACAGTTAAACCTTCTGGAAAAACTGGGTAAAGAAAGAGAAGCTTGTAAAGAAGGAGAGAAAATCTATCTTGCGTAGTGAGAGAAAATGAACATTCAATTCTGTCCTACAAGGCTACAACTTAGACTTTTGTGACTATGGTGGATTTTTATGGATTTGCACGAAATTAACGAAATTCTTTTATGGATTTGTACGAAACTTCTATAAATGTTATAGATTCGTAGGATTTATATGACTTTTGAAAACTTTTATTTAAAATATAACGTTTATCTAATTAAGATAACTTATTTTTATATAGCCAATGTTTGGCTCCCACTTTTGCAAAAGTCATTTTTAACCACATATTTTTTCATAAAATAATTTTACACGTAAATCGAATTTTTTTTCTTTTTTTTAATTACGCGTTCTCTAAAAATCACTATTCTAAAATACATTATCTAACAGAAATGGGGTTCAAACAAGGGCATAATATTTCAAGTAATTTTTTATTAAAAAAAAAAATCTGATGTGCAGTATTATTAATATATGGAACCTTTGAAAAATAACTAAATAATTTACATATCTACAATTTAATTAAAAATTAGTCTTTTTGCAATATAATACTTTATTACAAATTGATATTTTGCATAAAAAAAAATTAGATGAATAAAAAGAAAAAGAAATATTTCAAGAATTTTTAATTGTACATCTGTTTAATAGAAATTATAATCTAGATTTTTATCAGAATTAAAATTAACAATTAATTTTAACCACAGAACTCATGGGACCTACGACTTTTCAACCACATATTTCACAAAATTTTATCAAAATCTCATTTTAATTTCCACCAAGCANAATCTAGATTTTTATCAGAATTAAAATTAACAATTAATTTTAACCACAGAACTCATGGGACCTACGACTTTTCAACCACACATTTCACAAAATTTTATCAAAATCTTATTTTAATTTCCACCAAGCACGGGTTACCATATTTTTCATAGAGAATGAAGAGAAACAATAAAAGAATGAGAGAAAAGAAAACAAATATGAAAAAGTAAATGAAAAAATTATAAACTTTTAAACATAATTATAAGATTCATAAAAAGGAAGAAGAAAGAGAATAGGCTTAATAACACAAAACGTTCATACGTTTCATTTTTTTGCATTTTCGTCCTTATTTCAACGTTTCATTGCGGAAAACATCATTTTCACCATTTTTTAACATAAAATAACCAATATGCCTTTCTATTTAAATAAAACAACAAAAAATAGAAGAAAAATAAAGAACAAATTGCAATCTTACTCCTCAACTTTTTTAAAAAGTGCTAATAAGTTCAAATAAATTATTAAAATATTAAAAAGAAAACCAAAAGAAGAGAGAGAAATTGACAAATCCCAATCCATTTTCGACTATAAGAGGCGCCGATCGCTGCCGTGCTACAAAATCCTTAGCTTCGGACTGCCGTCCTCCACCACCCACACCCACCAACGCAGCAGACCCATGGCAATACACTTCCACCCAACCATTCCTAGAAGCTCATTTAGTTGTTTGACGAAATCTCTCCTACAACTACTGCTTCTCCATCTAATGTCTCCTGAGATAACGACTCCATACTTTCTTTTTTAGAGACTGATGTAAGTACCCATTCACTCTTCAATCTAAAATCTGGAAATTTCGCCATGTTTATATAGGGAAAGAAATGCCCACTTGAGTGCCACCTGCATAAATTGCACAGGAAAAAATTGAATATTTAAAATAGAAATTCATTTTTGTAATCCACAGTATTGAGTTTCAACCTCTTCCAAATAATCATTATCACAGCTATTATAGGGATTCACTTCCAAACTTCAATGTTCTATTTAATTTTCAATATTATTAGTAAATAATCTAAACACATAAACATACAGACTCACACAAAAAAAAAAAAGATAATTTAGCTTCGTAAGTTAATCAATTCCAAGAATGCATAAGATAATAAGATTCAGAAGTATAAAGAATTTTCTTTAAGATGGAATAAAAGATAAAAGAAATAGAACCGGGGCAGTGATGAAAACTGTATAGAAGGCAGAGAAGCCATTGATAAAGAGCTCAATGGCAGATGCTTCTAGGAATGGTTGGGAGGAAAAGATTTGGGAGCTTGATTTTGATATCGAGCACAAGTTCAAGGAGCTTGAATGGCTAACAATCGAGTGCAACCAAGCTCTCCAGAGGTTTTTAAATGTTCTCCTTGCACCGTTGTTAGTTCTTGTGGCGGTGGTGGTGGAGGAGGATGAGGGAGGGGGAGAAGAAGAGGAGAGGGAAACTGTTTTTGTTTTTATTTTTATTTTTGGTTATTTTTAATATTTTAATAATTTATTTGGACTTATTTGCACTTTTTAAAAATGTTTAGGAGTAAGATTATATTTTTTTTCTTTTTTTAAATAAAAGGGCATATTGGTTAGTTTACGTTAAAAAATGGTGAAAATGATGTTTTCCGCAATGAAACGTTGAAATAAGGACGAGAATGCAAAAAAATAAAATGTATGGATGTTTTTCGCAATAAATGTCAAACGTATGAACGTTTTTTGCTATTAAGTCAAAGAGAATATTACAAGGACATACTATGAGATTGTTTGAGAGGGATTTTTGAGGGAAAAATTGATTTTTGAATAGTGATCTGATGGGAAATGTGTGGTTGAAAAAGAAGAAAAAATTATTGATGTGATGAAAAATATTATTTTATTGAAGAATGTGTGGTTAAAAATGAGAATTAATTTACTGTAAAATTTGAGAATCTCTCCTAAACACACCTTATATATACTAAAGAGAGCTGCTATACTTACAGAAGGAAGGGGGGTGGGGGATTTCATGGATACTCACAGTAGAGGGTGGGGGTGGATTATTTTTTTCATTTTTTATTATGGTGAACCCTATACATGTGAGAGGATGTAATATTTATGTGAAAGTTTTGTCCGTACACTTGGATTAATCCTATACTAAAATTAAAAAGGTATTTTGTCAGTTTCTCAAAACTTGGAATGAATGGGAGATATTTTGGAAATTTTGTTTTTGTATTTTTTTCTTTAAAGCTAAATACTTTAGAAACTTTTATAAAAATCTTTAAAAAAGTCAACATTATTTTAATTAATCGAAGAAATATTGTATAGATTACTCAACATCAAAGTTACGAAATCTCATAACTTTTATCAATTTTTAACCATATTTTATAACTTTTATTAAAATTTAATAAAAAAAATATTTTTAGCAAAATAAAAAAGCGGCGTAATATCAAAAACTGTTAACAATGCTAAACTTACACGAATACAGATAGGGTCCAACGTTGTTGTGAAGTGCAAGAAAAAATTATATAAAATGTTAAAAAAAAAAAAATCATAATAAAATACAAAATTAATTGTCACATCCAATAGTTTTTGAAAAGGAAATTCACAATTTAAGGACGTGATTCCATAATATTATAATACTGACAAAGATATTGTTCAAATACGTGTCGATAATTTTTCAAGAGTCAAGATCTATTCGCGTATGAACATTTAACATTTTTGAACTGATAATCACATTTCGACTAACATAATCTCAAATAAACGTTGGATCGATGGAGAACGAATGATAGAAAAATAAAGTTAAGTACGTATCATCAATACAATAGTACACAAAAATTGGATTAAAAAATCACATATACAAATTGACAGAAAATCATTTTAAAATTGTTTCCAAAATGTTTAACAACAAAATCATCATCCCAAATTCCAAATCTGAAAAACTAGTTTGAAATTTTAATGCCAGCAGAAGATTCTGAAAATTTAAATGTTTTTGTTGTCTTTTACGTGCCTAACACGTTGGGAAAATAGGTGTGCCTAATACCTATTTTATGTTTATTATTGTGTAAAAATAATGTTTTGAATAATATTTTTTGAAAAATGTGTACTTAAAAAGTAGAAAAAAAAATTGGATTTACGTGCAAAATATTTTATTATATTAATGTGTGATTGAAAATCAACATGTAAAATAAATAATGTTGTTTTAAAGGAAGTCAAACAGGGGCTAAATTATGTTTTGGTTGACTGTTGAACTTGTTAAGAATTTTTTTGGAGTCACACATTTTATCCACTTCTATCAAAATATATTAAATATTTAATTTTTATCCAAACTAGACGGGCGAAGAAAAGGAAAAGTAAAAGCGAAGAGAATTTAACATGTTGGCAACTGATAATTCCATATAATTACTTTACGGGGGTGTCTTCGATTAAGATTTTGATAGATTT
>CAIGRF010238313.1:1946-15138 GCA_903798235.1 Fraxinus ornus
TACTGTCTCCCATTTGTTAGGGGAGAAATTAGGCCACAAATGTCAACAATAATCATAAAGAAAGAATAAATCTATGACTGATGTTTTGGAGTTCATTGACCTATTTGTTTAAAACAAGAATGGTTCAGTTAATGAGGAATATTTAGCCCCTATTTGAGCCCCATTTTTAACAAAAAAATGGCTTTCGCAATAGTGATTTTGTGGGAGAATGTGTGATTAAAAAGTAGAGAAAAATTTTTAAGTTTACGTGCAAATTATTTTACGAGAGAATGTATGGTTGAAAATGAGTTTGGGAGAAAATGGTGCTCAAACGGGGGCTTAAAATTTTGATCTTATTCACAGTCTTCTTGCATATCACAAGACCATATGACCAGGATAATTGTCAAAATTCAATATTAACAAAACCCTAGCCATGGTTATGGCTAAAGCCTACACCTTTCTTTCTGTCCTTGGTGTTCTTATAAATTATAAGCACCCATGAGTCCAAACATCCAACTCAATTTTACCCTTATTATGCTGTAAGTGCATGATGCCACATGCACTTTTCCAAGTCATTGACATATTTTTGTTTCAAGAGACTAGGTCTAGGTCTTCTCTCCTATCCCCATCCTACCTGAAATTTTCACCTTCTCTCCTCTTTGATCCTTTCCGGGCTACTTAGGAGGGCAATTTCTCTCCCAAGTCCCAACCAAGTGTACTTAGCCCTCATCATAGCTCAAATTACTAAAGCTTGAAATTACGAAGACATGATTACATGAAGTAAGAGCTATTCTTCTCCATAGCCCCAACCTCCTCTCACACTAAATTACGAAGACAAGATTACATGAAGCAAGAGCTATTTTTCTCCATAGCCCCAACCTCCTCCCACCGCTCAGTGTGATTTGTGTTCTGCCAACACCATCTTTATGAACATCAATCTCTAGATAAAATCCTCTTCCCAAGTTGAAGAATCTAATTGAGACATACTTGATCCCATTCATTTCACCATGGCTGCCTCAGCATCACCTCTTTGGCTGAGTTTTAGATATTGACTAACCTGGCCAAAATCCAGCCGCTCCCTCTGCCACCTAAAAAAAACAATACTTCCCACATGAAAGTGTCATCCCCGAGAACATCCGTTCAAACTTCTGTTTCTTCTCAAAAATTGAACGCTAAACAGACAATTCTAACCTTTACCTCCATCAACCTAGCCACAAGATCTCTCTTTCTTTTTCTCTTCCCTCATATCCCCTATCTGAGTAAGGCCTCGAACCGAGACATAACCAACATGAGGAATATATGAGAATAAGAGTGCCCCAAGCTAATACTTTGCTCAATTATATCAGCATGTAAAATAATGTGTATCATCCTTGATATGATAAGATAACATCTCAACCAGCACTTTAGCATATCCTCTTACGTGACAGATTTATAACACGTGTTTCAAATATTATACCAATTGGCTTGCTTTGACACGCTAAACTGGATTACTGATACATGATTATGATGTGCACCCCAATCCTTGTCCCAAACAGTACTCTAACGGAATGTTTGGTGCATAATACTAGACATAACTAAGTAGCATATGGACAACATATTAGATTTTTTTTCCCCTTCAATTTTTACGTTATATTCCTACTCAAGTCCTCCTTACCAAACATTACATAAAACCACAAAACACCATGTACAGTATCTACAAAGGATACCAAAAAAGAAATTTTTCTAGGATAGACCAGGTATAATAGAGTTATTCCGATCACAATGGCCTGTAAACTAATGAAGAACAAATGTAAGTAACATGATGGAAAAATTACATATGGAACTATAATATTTTGTACTGAGCAGATTTTAAAATATTTATGGGCTTGGTTCGAAAATTTGATTTTACCAACATGGATGATCTGTAAGGTTTCTAGCATTATTTCTTCTTTTCCCTAATGACCTACTTGCTATGGAGAAGAAGCTGTGTAAGTTTTCAGAATCTAAAATATTCATCCTTCTAAACCAGGTATATTATATGACAAAATGAATTAGATGAATAAGGGTAACTGTCAGAAATATATATGCAATGACAGTAATTAAAGAATACCATCCATCGCTTGACTGATTGAGTCAAAGTCCATAAAAGTACGAGTTGCTCTGTTCTGAGATGTTTGCATAAGAATAATAGTGTGCCTGTTAGACTGCATATAACATGAATCCACTATAAGTAACAAGTAGAAGAACCAATCACAAGGATAAATCATGCCAAAACGAAAGTTCAATCACAATTTTCCAGTGAAGAGTCATGGAAGAAAGTGTCAGGCTAGTACACTGCAGCACTGCTAAGGAATCGTGACCGGCCGTGTAGGCTGCCATTCAGATTGGGAAAGAATGAACCCGAATGGAAAGGAAATGGCCTTTAGCATGCATCATTCGGTAATAGGAGGAGATATGACTCGGAAATAGAGAAATTTTTATTCATATGATACATTTGAATCGACTGACTAAAATATGAAGTGGTCTTATCGCTGTAAACCCACCAAACTACCAAGAGCAAAGAGAATAAGAATGAATCAGTTTTCAAGTGGGTGGACCATGGAGGAATTTTGGATAAGGGCAAGAGTTGGTATAAACAATTGGCAGCAGGGGAGGAGCAAAGATTTGGAATTGACAACTAAAGCAGCTTTATTGTTGCTTTTCTGCAGAATGAGAGAGAGATCGAGAACGTGTTTACCAGTGGTAGAGAATAATAACGCTGGGTGGTTGTAAATGAAGCAATTAAGGAAGTAAAACATGATAAAGTCAGTCAATAACAGCAAAATTGATAAGTGAAGGTCAGTAGACGCGTAATGGAGAAAAAGGCATTCCAATCACTTCTTGGAGGAAAAAACATTTCCAATAGCAACTTAATACATAACTATCAATTTATCACTCCCTTGTAGGTTTACCGTTAGTTAAACCTAAAAAAAGCCACTTTACGAAGAGATTTCTACTCCATTAGGCTTCCATCCATGTAGAAAAGAAGGCCTAACAAATTCCACAACAGAACAAGAACAACAATTTTCAAGCGAAACGGCGAGGAAAATCGGAAATAAGAAATAAAAAATTGCTGGAACTCCAGAACTCTTTAAATATGCTTTCTAATATTTAATGTCTTAAAATAAATGTAATTGCTTTGCTCTCCCCACTGCATTACCAAAATATATCTACACTTGAATATAACTCAAAGTATTGAGCAGGAAAAACACGAAA
Source organism: Fraxinus ornus (assembly GCA_903798235.1). Lineage (NCBI taxonomy): Eukaryota > Viridiplantae > Streptophyta > Magnoliopsida > Lamiales > Oleaceae > Fraxinus > Fraxinus ornus. Next base: position 5,160 of record CAIGRF010238313.1, read on the forward strand.
AATATAGTTCCTCAGATGGTTGATTTGTACATGAAAGTCTATCATACTCTCAATTTTAATAACTACATATACGCAGTTAATACGGGTGCATATATGTATCTATTTTAATGTAGCATTTTGCTATCTGATAATAAAGTGAAACCAGAATTCAATATAACAGCAAAAAAAAAAAAGGAATTTTATATCCACAAAATGTAATTAACCAACTTCAGCAAAAATTAAATTTCAAACATTTTATTACGGATAGAATCAGTTTTAAAATTAAAACAGGTAAATAAGTGTATTAGGCTTCCATCCATGTAGAAAACAAGGCCTAACAAATTCCACAACAGAACAAGAACAACAATTTTCAAGCGAAACGGCGAGGAAAATCGGAAATAAGAAATAAAAAATTGCTGGGACTCCAGAACTCTTTAAATATGATTTCTAATATTTAATGTCTTAAAATAAATGTAATTGCTTTGCTCTCCCCACTGCATCACCAAAATATATCTACACTTGAATATAACTCAAAGTATTGAGCAGGAAAAACACGAAAAATATAGTTCCTCAGATGGTTGATTTGTACATGAAAGTCTTATCATACTCTCAATTTTAATAACTACATATACGCAGTTAATACAGGTGCATATATGTATCTATTTTAATGTAGGGTTTTGCTATCTGATAATAAAGTGAAACCAGAATTCAATATAACAGCAAAAAAAAAAAAAGGAATTTTATATCCACAAAATGTAATTAACCAACTTCAGCAAAAATTAAATTTCAAACATTTTATTACGGATAGAATCAGTTTTTAAATTAAAACAGGTAAATAAGTGTCTATAATTAAGAAATACTGCTAAAATATACATCGTAAGCAAGAATTATAGATTCAACTTTCACTATTTATCCTCATACCAAAAACAAACAAATACGTCTGAATTGCTAACGAAAACACAGCACAACCACATCATGCAGCTTAAAGGGAAAAAAAAGGGTTTCAGGAACCGGAAAGTACTCTACAAATTCTCACAACAATCAAATCAAAAAACACTGAAGGACAGAAAAAAGTAAAATCAAATAGCTTGGCTGGTAAATATACATATATATACATAGAGAGAGAGAGGAGAGAGAGAGAGGAGAGAGCATCACCATTATAAGAGAACAACGATTGTCGAACGATCAGAGCAAAAGCGATTTTTTTCGCAGTGTACGTGTGAGACAGCAGAGGCGTGGGTATTAAAAGTAAAATCATTTCCACGAAAATGAAACAGCAAATTTTTGTGGGGCCGGCTATCTTTATTTTCACATTGGTTTGCCCTAATTTTGGGAAGTGAATTTCATATGACCACAATTATTGTTGCTTAGCCTCTAGCCTTTTGGGCAAATTCGTTTTGTAACATTGATTTTTTTAAAGGATGTATGATTAAAAAGTAGGAAAAAAAAAAAAATTGAATTTACGATCAAAATTATTTTATTGAAAAATATATGATTAAAAATGAATTTTAAAAAAATAAAATTTTAGAGAATGTGACTCATTCAAGGCCAGAGATTTACTTACTATACACACATATAGGGCCTATTTGGGCCCAATTTTAATATGATTTTTATCTAATTCAAAGTCAAACAATCAATATTAATTATATCTTTCATGGTCCCACATCTTTTCAACCACACATTTCAAAAACTTCTATCACAATCCACTTAAAATCTGATTTTAATCTACAACCAACACCCTCATACTATAATTCATAGTTTATAATAGGGCTGTCCGTGGGTCGGTTCGGTTCGGATATGTTCAGTTTCAAAATTTTCGGATATTTAATAAATGAGTATGTACAAAAATACCCTTAAAATCATATGAAAGATTTTTAGGAAGTAAAAAATACTGTGTAAAATAAAAAAAGTGATACAAACTCAAAAAAAGTGACAAATATCAAAATAGTACCATCCATTTGTGATTTTTTTATCTGCTTAAAAAGTGACAAAATTTAAAAAAGTGAAACAATGTCAATTTTATATAATTGACGAACAATTTTGACATCCCTAAATGATAATGCATAAAACTAAATGATAGTGCGACACAAACTCAAAAAAAAAAAAAATGACAAAAACCAAAATAGTACAATTCATTTGTGCAACACCAATAATCATGTTCTTAAAATAATCAGTATGTCCAGGCTAATCCACGTGTTGATTATGTTAAGAAAATATTACATATTATTTCAATTTTTTTATTTTCTTAAAAAGTAACAAAAACTTAAAAAGTGACAAAAAACAAAAAAAAAAGTTACAACTTAAAAAGTGACACGATGTCACTTATATAAAAGTGACGAGCAACTTTGATATCCCTAGATGGTACTGCATAAAATTAAGTGACACAATCTCACTTTTATAAAAAAAGTGACATAAATTAAAAAGAAAAAGTAACAAACAATAAAAAAAATGTGATAGAAAAAAGTGACAAACACTCAAAAGGTGACAAAATTAAAAAAAAAAAGTGACGAAATTCAAAAACTGTTTTTTGTTCAAGGTCCAATGAATGCGCCCCACCAACCCCGTGTAACGCAGTCTGGCAATTCTCGTTGTACTTGTAGCAAGGTCGAACCCCAAAAATGGGCACAAGAATCACTGAATTTTTTTTTTATAAATAATAGCTTTTGTAATCTTTATTTTGTCACTTTATTCTGAAATGAATTTTATTTCAACTTGATATAGTTTGATGGACGCTTCAAACTAGCAAATAGAGCAATAGTATTCACAAGAACTGAATCACGAGTCCAGAACCTTCACGCTTGAACAATATTTTGCTGGCTTCAAGTATTAAAAACAAAGGGTGTGTTTGATCCACATTATTTTGAAAGAATGTATTTTGGAATTGTAGATTGATGGAGAATGTGTGGTTGAAAAATAAGGAAGAGTATTGATGTGATGGAAAATATTATTTTATTGAAAAATGTGTGGTTGAAATTAGTAGTAAAATGAGAACGAAAATTTTAATGCTTATCAAACAGGGGCAAAATATCAATTTTCTTGTATTAAGAGGAATATATGTTCCACTGGCCTTCCACAGAACTCCATAAAATAATTATATATGCACATACTACAATTCAAATTAAAGGTTTTCATTGTCCTTCAATCAACTATGATCTTTAAAATTTCAGAATGTAGATCCCACGCAGAGCTAAACTTCCTCAAATAAGAGTTTTTCGTAATCGGACAGCATGCAAAAATTGCCTATTAAGGTGTGCATTGCAGGTGTAGGGNAGTTTTGAATGAGGTGCTAAGGATGGGATTTAACCATTTGAGACTGAATTTTTGTTGTTGCACATTGTGTGAAACCCCAAAACCTTCATGGGATTACAAAGTCGAGGTTTTTAAGAGGTATGGCTTGACATATATCAAGATTATGTCAGCATTTAGATTGCATCCTGGTTGTATGACTGTAACTGGGGAGAAAATGTTGAGGGTATAGGGTTCTTTATAAATGAGATGGAATGGGAGCCTGCACTTGTTTACTGATATCTGGAGGTTCTTCTTTATAATCTGGAGAAGATGATGTCCCTAGGTATACAGTGATACATAAAACTATGTGTTGACAACATCTAAGCTAATTATTTCAAAAATAGTTTTTTAAATTAATGAAAATCAATGGAATAGATCTTGCCAACACTTAGTTTGTAAATGAACTTTGTACAACTAGATTAGTTTGGATTAAAAAGTTGACTGTATTTTAAACTAACAAATGGTGTCATGTGACATTATACAATCCCTTATATGAACCTTTATATACGTATAGTAAGATCCTTTCTTGAAAAAATTTGTGTACATGCCTTGCCTCAACTAGTGGATGTTTATAGTCAAGAGATGGCCTCATAGTAATGGGATTGGTCCATATTCAAGAGATTGCTTCTTTATGGACTTATCTTGGTGATTTCTTTCCACAGTCGTGTATTTTTAGACAAGCAAATCCTTGCAATTCTGGAATTTTTCAACGGTCCAATACTGACAGATTTACATCCTTGCTCCTTTAGATTAATTATATTTCACTGGATCAATGAATGCAGTCCATTTAGGGATAAAAAAATGGCTCGGCGACTCGGGCTCGGCCCTAAAAAAGCCCTAGTCGGACCGGCTCATGGTTCGGTGGGGCTGAGATGAGTCTAAGGCTGATCACCATTTTGGGGGCGTCGACTCAAGCCCGAGCCGGCCCGTCGGCCTAAAAAAAAAAAAACCTTGCCTATCACTTCTTTTTTTAATTTTTTCTTTTCATTTTAGCTATAATTTTTTTATATGTTAATATTTAGTTATTATTTATAATACGTATAAATTGTACAATCTTTAAATTATTTTAAGAATTTTTACATTAGTCACGAATTTAAAAAAATAAAAATCGAGCCGGCTCGGTTCGCTAAGGCCCAAGCCGAAAACTCAGGCCAAGCCTAAATTTTTTGGCAGAGCTTTTGCTCGGTTCGGCTCGGATCAACTTGTTGACACCCCTAAATCCATCTTAATCTTGAATGAGAGTTTGGATCAGAGATTATTCAATTTTCAAGAAAAGAAACCTAGCTTCCTTAACCATATTGATTGATGCAGAGCACGATTTTGCTTTTTCTAAAATCATATGTATTTCTAAGGTAAATAAGTTAAGGGTCCGTTTGATTGCAAATGTGGAATTTGGATTAAAAAAAGAATTATAGGGAATTGAATTGCCTAGAATTTGTTTTACTGTGAATTGTAATTAATTATGTTTGATTGGCATAATTTTTCACCTAGAAAATGATGAAAGTTTGGTGTCCGTTTGACTTTGTTTTTCATGAAAACTGTCCTTAAAGTGATAATTTTTTTTTACCATTTGGTCTAAAATTTGTTCTCATTGCAAAAAAATAAAAAATTATCATACCGAATATCATTCGTTTGTCTTTGTTATTCATGAAAATTGTCCATTAAAAGAAAAAAAAATTCACAATTGTTCATGAAATTTGTTTTCTTTGCAAAAAAAAGGCTAAACTGAAAAACCAATTTGTTTTCCTTTAAATCATGGAAAATGACACGTGAGAGACAAAATCAAGAAAATCATTTGTCTGGACAAATTTTTTTTTATCAAACATGCGAAAAATAGAAGATGGAATTCCTTTCCATTTTCCATGGAAAACTTAGGCGAATCAAACATGGCCTAATTGTTCTACTTAATAAACCAAAAAATTAATTATTTGAAAGAAAAATTGTCAAAATATGCTCTTGAGCCCTTTTTTTCATCAAAATACATTTTTGAACAGTGATTTGACTTTATTTCAACGCACATTCTTTAATAAAATAATATTATACACAAATTCAAAAAAAATTCTTATTTTTTAACTACACATTCTCCATCATAACACTATTGCAAAATATATTTTTTGAAAAAAAAAATGGGACTCAAACAAGCGAGAGTAATTTCCTTATTTATCCATTTTTTTTAAATAGTCAGCAATTTTATCGAGGGCCTGTTCGGTAGGGATTAAAATTCAATTAAAATTGAAAATATAGTCGTTATTGGGTCTCACTCGTCTAATAAAAGTCAACAATAACGATTAATTTTTCAATTTTAATCCCTACCGAAACGCCCTAAGTTTCAAACATAATTATGCTCGATAAAAAAGATTGAATACCATCGTATTTTATTAAAGATCAAAACCAAGCATTCACTCAATGCATATGCATGAAGAAGACTTTTTAAGCATAAAATTTAGAATTTTGTTATTTGTACACCGAAATTGACACCCGATGTACATACAAAAGAGAGGGGCTCACATCCAATAAAAAAATCGTGGACCCTCCTATTGTGAGGGAATTTTGTTATTTGTACACCGAAATTGACACCCCGATGTACATACAAAAGAGGGGCTCACATCCAATAAAAAAATTTGTGAGCCCTCCTAATATTACTTTATTGAATAATGCGTGGTTGATAAGAAGAGAGAATAATGAATTATAATTTTAATGAAGGTCAAATAAATTTGAGTTTCAAACATAATTATGCTCGATAAAAAAGATTGAATACCATCGTATTTTATTAAAGATCAAAACCAAACATTCACTCAATGCATATACATGAAGAAGACTTTTTAGTTTTTAAGCATAAAATTTAGAATTTTGTTATTTGTACACCGAAACTGACTCCCCGATGTACATACAAAAGAGAGGCTCACATCCAATAAAAAATTTGTGGGCCCTCCTATTTTGAGAGGGTTGTACATCGGGGTGTACATATAGCAAAACCCCAAAATTTATAAATAAACTATTTTAAGTATATGTATTGTCAAATCTTATGTGATGTGATAGTACGAGACTTAGCTCATGTTTGACTATCGTTATTTAAATTTTTTTTTCTTCATACTCATTTTCAACCATATATTCAAAAAAATTTTTTTTTATACAAACTCAAAAAATTTTCCTACTTTTTAACCGCGCATTCTCCTAAAAATCATTATTTAAAACTTTGTTTTCCGAAATAATGGTTGTCAAACAGGGGCTTAACACATTTGAGTCTTTGTTTGACAAACCATATTTTTTTGACCTTTTTTTTATACATATTTATTTTCAATCACGTATTCTCATAATAAAATATACAGCACGTAAATTCAAATTTTTTTCTACATTTTGAGTTAAATGTTTCATTGACCACTAAACTTTATACTATGTCACAACTTACTCACTAAACTTCATTAATTGTTTCATTGGCCACTGAACTTTGTTCTATCCAACTCCATCACTCACCCGATAAAAACTATTAATAGATGTGCCCACGTGGACGACGAAAAAATGAGCTGGCAAGTTAACTCTTTCCCGAGTGGCAACTTAGTGCCAAATTAACTTCCCCAAGTCAATTGATCCCCTAACATTCACCTCAAGAACCCTAACCCCCAAAATCGATTCAATCGACGACTGCCAAAATCCTGAACTACAGGATACAGTAATCAAGTGTTCGTTGGATTTTGACCGTGATTTGAATTGAACTAAAGGTAAATATCGTCTGTTGCCTTGTGAATCCGAATGCGATTTTGTTGAAATGAACCATTGACGATTTCGTCCCATATTGTTTCACTATCAATATCTGCTCTAATCTTTGTCACAAGTTACGTACAAGGACTTGTCAAATTTAATTTAGGTTGTATTTTTAATGTCTGGAACAAAATATTTCAAGATTCACCAATTTCAAAATTTATATGTTATTTAATACTATATTAACATTAAATTATTAAATGAATATTCAGATTTCTTGAATAAAATATTATAAAAAAAATATTCTCAAAATTTTAAGGTAAACACTTTTTCAATTTTTATGTTTTGAAAAACAAACAATTTTTCAAAATGACAAAAAGAACGCATTTTCAGCAATTTCAAAACAGACACTCAAAATACAAAACTCAAAACTGAAACACAAAGAGAACAACCCCTTAAACTTTAATTTTGATTTAAGATGCACGCGTTTGGTAGCCCAACTGTAGATGTTAATTTCTCACATGCAAAGCAATTGGTTTTAGCATGCATGTAATCTTACGCTGTAGTCATTTTCTTGAAGCTTAAAATGTCAATGCTTAAGTAGAATTATGTTCAAATACATGTATGCTAGTTTTTATAGCTGAGAGGAAAAGAATGGATTTGATTATTTGGAACTCAAATTACTTATTATATGATTATGATCATATGTTACAATTTAAGATTCAAGTGATTGGAATCCTAAATTTTTGTAATGGTTTATTATTTATGAACATTCATTGGATGTTTTTGATGTAATCAAATGTTTGATATATACTTCTTGAAGAATTGGACTAACTCTGATAAGTATTTTGAGAATTTGTGGCTGCAATAACATCATAAGGAAAGAACCAAAGCATATGCCATGATTGCAGGAAGTCGAGCCATTACGGGACGGAATGCCCGCAAAGAAACGATGCCCAACATGTAGCAAGGTATATGTGAAATGAATAGATATTGAAGAGAAGACTAAAAACATAGGTCGGCAATTACTAACCATTGCAGGCATTTCAAGTGGAGCGATATTACTTGCCATTAAAAACATGTGCAATTTGAGGATGAGTCAAGTGGTACATCGGGCAATTCAAGGTTTGTCAAGTTTAAAAAAACGTAGATATCTCCCTTGATGTTACCATCCACAAGGGAAAAAGGAGATAAAGAGGGAGGAGCTTATTGAAATTTAGCTGCTTATGTTATTCGTTAATAAAATTTAATTGTAATGGACATGGTATACCGTTGTTAACTTGTTATTTAATCATGGGTGTTTGATGTATGACTCTATCAAGATTTCTGGACAAGTTTTAGTAATTTTCAAAGCTTCACCGAATTTTAAAATATTTGCAAAATCTCACTCAACTTTGTTAAATGTTTTACCTCCATCACTCTAGCATTTCGTCTATTGCACTCGGCAAACTTACTTGCATGGCCGAAGGAATGCATGTTGGCACTAATTTTCGTCCAATTTCCATCTATTTGTAAAAATGTTGTGCCACTCGTTGAATTTAACCCCATATGAAAGAGAAAAGGGGAAAAAAAATCTTATGAGCCCACAAGCCTGGACTTTCTCATCAGATACTAGTCTACTCATCAGCAAACTATGAACAATTGTATTTACACAAATTGCACTGGGATTGGACATCACTACAATCTGCTCTTCGTTCCAAATGAACAAAATAAACACATAAAGTTAACTTTAACTACACCTGCCCAACTTTACATTGTACCTGCAAACTTTAGCTATGCATGCCAAACTGAAAATGCACATCAGTTAACTTTCCCTTTCTCCTAACCAGATGCCGACAAAAAAATAATAATAATACCACACAGGAACAAAAAACCAAATTAAATTGCTACTGGTATGATTTTACATAAATCACAGCATCATTTACAAAAAACCATTCACTTCAAAATGAATTGACAGCATCGGACGTCATCTTTTTCTTGCCCTTGCAACTCTCCATTTATGAGAAGAGCATTGCTACATTACCAGAAAAAAAAACTTACAGAAGGTTTACATACACACACATGGGGTGGGTCCCATTTTTGTAAAATAATATTTAATTCACATGGGGCCCGCCCCCATCTGAGAGTTTGTAAGCAATCTGTAAAAAAAAGTGTATGTACATGTATCATTTTTGTTATCGGAATTCGCATCCTCTCTGCCATGCAATTCGTTCACGCCTTCGTCAAAGTTCACTTCATCAATTGAAAGCGTGAATTTCCTATTGAAGTTTGACAGACTCAACTATAACTAGTTGTTTTCACATCAATTAAACATTACAGCATCCTTTCCAATTGAAATGTCACACAACTTCAATCTTTTTCTGGGCCAAACAATTACACAATAAAAAAAACAGAAATAAGAACCTACAAATATAATCATGTTTCAAAATACAAGAAGCAAAATAGAGGCAGATAAATTAAGTCCAACAAGGTCCACTAAAATGGCTGAATTACATTCATGTGAACGGTCATGCGCACGCCCTCAAGAATGTAGAACAATGATGGGTTGTTTGTTCACAAACTTCGCGATTCGATTTTGGGGATTGGGATTCTTGAGGTGAAGTTTGGGATCGCGACATAGAAGAATGGCCGATTGTTTGTCCACATACTTCCGATTCGATTTTGGGGCTTAGGGTTCTCGAGTTGAAGTTGGGAATCGCAACCGAGAACAATGGCAGATTGTTTGTACTCTTCTCGCCGATTGAAACGATTTTGGGGGTTAGGGTTCTTGAGGTGAATGTTTGGTGATCAATTGATTTGGGGAAGATGATTTCTTGAGGTGAAATTAAAGCTCTTCGTGAATGGATTTGGGAGGAGAAATTGAGTTCACCATTTGCAACAATTTAATCTTGTTTATGTTAAGTCATTTTTATGAAATTGGTAATGACATGTTTGGTAAGGTTCAATTTAATTTTGCTGGCGTGGAAGCTGATTTGGCACTAACTTACCACTTGGAAAAGAGTTTATTGCAACT
>CAIGRF010238313.1:15810-27895 GCA_903798235.1 Fraxinus ornus
ATCAATTGAAAGCGTGAATTTCCTATTGAAGTTTGACAGACTCAACTATAACTAGTTGTTTTCACATCAATTAAACATTACAGCATCCTTTCCAATTGAAATGTCACACAACTTCAATCTTTTTCTGGGCCAAACAATTACACAATAAAAAAAACAGAAATAAGAACCTACAAATATAATCATGTTTCAAAATACAAGAAGCAAAATAGAGGCAGATAAATTAAGTCCAACAAGGTCCACTAAAATGGCTGAATTACATTCATCTGAACGGTCATGCGCACGCCCTCAAGAATGTAGAACAATGATGGGTTGTTTGTTCACAAACTTCGCGATTCGATTTTGGGGATTGGGATTCTTGAGGTGAAGTTTGGGATCGCGACATAGAAGAATGGCCGATTGTTTGTCCACATACTTCCGATTCGATTTTGGGGCTTAGGGTTCTCGAGTTGAAGTTGGGAATCGCAACCGAGAACAATGGCAGATTGTTTGTACTCTTCTCGCCGATTGAAACGATTTTGGGGGTTAGGGTTCTTGAGGTGAATGTTTGGTGATCAATTGATTTGGGGAAGATGATTTCTTGAGGTGAAATTAAAGCTCTTCGTGAATGGATTTGGGAGGAGAAATTGAGTTCACCATTTGCAACAATTTAATCTTGTTTTTGTTAAGTCATTTTTATGAAATTGGTAATGACATGTTTGGTAAGGTTCAATTTAATTTTGCTGGCGTGGAAGCTGATTTGGCACTAACTTACCACTTGGAAAAGAGTTTATTGCAACTCATTTTTCAATCGTTCACGTAGGCACGTCTATTAACGGTTTTCATTGGGGGGAGTGATGGAGTTGGACAGAGCAAAGTTCAATGATCAATTGGACAATTGATGAAGTTCGATAGGTAAGTCGTGATATTGTACAAAGTTTAGTGGTTAATGAAATATTTAACTCCTACTTTTTCGCCCTTGTTGGGCTCCATTTTAATCAGCTTTTGTAAAAAAAAGAAATGTATTTTGAAATGATAATATTTTAGAGAACATGTGGTTAAAAATTAAGAAAAAGTTTGGATTTACATGTAATGTATGATCCGGGTGTCAATCCGGGTGATCCGGGCTGGGTCGGCCCGCCAACATATAAGCCCGGTAACGATTCGCGTGAAAAAAAAGTCCGCCCGGTACGAACAATTTTGGATTACAACCCAAGCCCGCCCGCTGACCCATCTGAGTCGAGCTCATGCGGGTCACGGGTCGCGATTTGTTTGGATTTAACCTGTATGATTATATAAATAAAATTATAAAAATATAGAATTTTTCATATTTATAGCAAAAAATATTTTTTTTTTGTTAAATATAAACTAAAAATTGAACAAAATGATAAATTCATATTTATACCAAGAAATGTTTACATAAAATTCAAATTTAATGTTACATGAATTATTTATAACTTTGCAAAGTTAAATTTAATTTAAACAAATAACAACTAAATGCATTTCTAATTACTATTATCAAATATTTATAGCATAAGTATATCCTAACTAGGTTGATACCTATTTTTACTATAATTTATAGTTTAAGTACATCCCAACTAGGTTGTCACCTACTTAACTATAATATTTAATTTTTTTTCACGGGACGCGGTGTGAAGGTGCAACCCGTGAAGCTCGCGGGTCACACCTCCTTGACCCATGAACTGCCCGCTCGGGTCACTGGTCGGTCCGCGGTCCCGGGTCGATCCAGGCCGATTTTCACAGTTCTGGCCGGCCCGTATGTCTTGATACCTCTAAGGGGCTCAATCAGGCTATCATCTATTTGTTCAAACCCATTCGTTGCTTGGGTGGTGGAATTACTTGTGGAGCCGAAATGTGTCTTAAGTAAAAATAAATCTTCCAAGTGGGAAAACTGCAAAATTTAAATGAAACCAGCATCGACGGATAAGCTGACCCTGTTGTAAAGGGTCACTATGGGACTCTCAGCATCTCATTGGGTTAACCATTTCGACAGTGAAGTCAAGTTGTAGCACCTGATGGCGCCATCTGACTGCACTGTGGATCGATCTTATGAGCTTATTCCCAGGACCTTTCTTGCTCATTTATGAGGGAAGGGAATGGAACTGAACGGAACGGAATGGAGCAATAAACACAGTAGCTAAGTTGGCCACAATTTCAGAATGGTTCCTAGTTGGATAGTTCAATCTATCGTAAATGTTTTGGCAGCTGATGCAAACGATGTATTTTGCTTAAAGTAATAGAAAACCGTTTTCAATGTCCAAAAAAAAAAAGATATAAAATTACGAGAGTGATTGAATCACACACAAACAAACAAGAGATTCTTAAGACACCATCAACGTGAGAACTACTGGATTTACTCCCCACCTGCAGGTTTTATTACAACAGTGATCTCACAACTTTCAGTTGTCTTACAAGGAAAGAACCCCCTGAATTATATATGTAAAAATACGAAGACAACTTCATATAAATATAAATTTCATTAGATCATTAGTAGTAAAAAACAAGTCACAATAACATAGTTAGCGTTAATGGTGGGTATGGCACCTACCTGGCATTCATCAACGGCGCACTTCACCTTCCAGGTCCAATGGACCGATACCAAACTGACACGACCAACTCCTGAGTAACTCTAATGGTTCTGGAACGTGATGTATGCCGATTATAGATGTCAACTAGGTGGCCGACCAATCATCAAAGACATGTTTATCGATATAAATCATATATGCCCAATGTTAAGTTACGTAAATTAGTGCCAAAATTACACCTTAAAAGTTCGCTATGATTGAAGAATAAGTGTAATGTCAAGCTCTTTAGAAGTACATTGCCCAGCCTCCAGAATTTTCAGTTCATTTGGGGATTTATGATTCAAATTTGTGGATGATTGCTCATGCACAATCGCAGCCACTACATCAAAATACTTCTTTCTTTTTTATACCGTGGCTCAGCCTCTTAGTTGCTCCCAACTCATGAATGATCAATTAAAAGGTCTTGAAGAACAGTGCCAAGAAGCTTGAGGTTGAATAGATGTTGATTTTGTTGGTGTTAAACCTAATTATAGTCTAAATTTATCCCTCGTGTCAATCAGAGTGCCTTGCTTCTGTTCTGATTCTGTTATTCTTCATTGTTGCTCTTGAACGTAGGTGTTAGGATTTATGTTGTATTGACAATTCTTTAGACAAAATGATTATTCTAAAATAATATGATTGCTATAAAAGATGTGTAACAGTCAAGAAGCATTTTGGAAGGTTGTATAAATGAACTAGGAGTCTTTGGATTCAAGTATGGAACAAGAAGAAAGAGTCGCCGGATTTACGCTAGTCTGTTGTCTAGCTGATGCTCAAGCGGGAAAAACAGAATCATTGTTGCTCGCCTGTCGCCCACCTATCGCTCGAGTGACACACATTTCGCTTGTTTGACGCTTGAGCAAGTATTTTTCGAAAAACCCTAATTCATGATTTTCAAGAATTTTATCCATCCTATACCACATAAATACCTCTTATTATAAATACCCAATGCCCAGTATGTTTTTCGTAGTGGTTGATCACTGTTTTACATTCTCATAACATCAATCTAAGATCCAAGAATGCATCAAGAATTGAGTTCCAGTTTGTCATCCATTTTCTCAAACATTATTTGCTACAGTAAATAATCTCCATCACATATTTACTCAATATAATATTTTACACACAAACCAATAAAATTACTTTACTTTTCAACCACACATTCTCCAAAAAATACTATTCAAAACCCTATTTCTTCTCCCAAAATGGGAGACAAACAAGCCCTAAGATTAACCATTTGATTCTTGAGATCAATCAACCACAAGTTTGGAAAAAAATCAAAGTAAATTAATCCAAAACACCCACCTCCTAAATATAATTAGGAAATTTACTTTTTCACTAGCTTTCAGCAATTGCTGAACTTTGATGGAGGTTGTACCGGAAGCACAGGAAGAGTACAAAAACAATGTGTTTTTGGTGATCCACAGGAGAGACAATTATAGAAGACCGGGAACAAGTGTGAGTGAAGCACGTTCCAATGGATTTTAGAAATTACAGGAATTAGATCAGCGAGTCTTGTGAGCTTTTTAGGCTGGATCATACTATAAATTCTTATTATCTATAGTGAAAACTACTTGCTTGGTCCCGGAGTTTTTACCCAGTTAAGATTTTCTCTGTCATCAATTCTTTGTATTGTTTATATTATTGATTTCATACAAGCCAGTCTAGAGTAATTAATTATTGTGACTTGTTATATTAATCAACGATAATTTTTAATTTCGCATTATTCACCTATTCACCCCCTCTAGGTAATTTTAGGGTCGAACCAGTAACTTTCAGTAGGGATCATGGGTTTAATCTGTAACAGATTCACCACTCTTTTGGATCTTTATAACCAAGTAACTCGCCAATCATTACCACAAGGCAAATAATCAAAACATAAACTCTTCGGGATGAATCTCGTCTCACGATAAACCCGAACATCTTTACAAATATGACCAAAACTAGGCTTCTAACCTCACCATCCTAGCAAAGATACATCCACCATTTTATCAAACGAGCCGTAGTCTTCCTTAACTTCAACTTATTGTCTTTATATAATTCATTTTATAAAATGATAACTTTTTATCTCATCGAGGCTTAAATGGCCCCTTGCATAAAATGAAGTCCTCAAGTTTTTCTCACACCTTTCATTCTTCTTCATCAAAGTCTTAATCTGTAGAGTTCATCAAATTGTTACACTTGTTCCACTATAGTGGTATTGTCCCAAATCAGTCCCCATTAACAGAAGACCCTCTACCTTTTACTCCAGTTCCCATGATCTCTTACTTCTAAACATTTACTTCTCCCTTGAATGCTTTTCAAAATCCTATTGCCAATAAATTAATCTCAACCCCCAAGTGAATTGAGATATAAGTGCCTGGTTGAGCCCCATTTTTTGGAAAGAATGCATTTTGAAATAGTATTTTTATGGAGGGTGTATCGTTAAAAATAAGGATAAGTTTTGGGTTTGCATGTAATATTATTTTATTGAAAAATGTATGGTTGAAAATAAGATAGAGAAAAAATTATTTTGGGAAAAATAGGAATCAAACAATCAGTTCCTTATTTTTTCTCCTTCCACAAAGACATTACCAATGAAGTACAAAGCAAATTAGTCAGTTTAAATTTACAAAGAGATATACAAATCACCATCATTTATTTCCTTTCTCACTTTGCAGTGAACAAAATAAAAAGTCACCAACTCAAGGATCGACAAAAATCATAGAACAATCTTGACAATGCTTCCTCCACTTTAGTAGGATAAATTAACAAATGTAGAATTCATATTTAATTGCAATTCCGCCTATTAAGCAGCTATGATGGATTATAGAGTAACACCATCGTCCAACTTTGGAACTCGGGCACATATATTTTTTTCCTTTTCTTACATAAACATACAACTTGCCAAGAGATAGATAATAATAATAATAAACTCAGGAAGCAACCAAAAGACCTATGTTAAAAGTAAAAAAGTTCTGTCACTCCGTGTATGCCGCCTACTGCCTTCATTTATTCATTTCTCCTAACAATCGACTTCCTCCAACATAAGCTTTCTTTTTATCTCTCGTTCTCAACTAAAGATCTTCTTTCTCTGCAAGCCAACTGTCTTTATTTCAACTTTCAAGCCACCTCTGGTCCTCGACCTTCATCACACTGTCAAAAGTGGTGGCTTGCACAGGGAAGTATCTTAAGCCACCATCAAAATAGCAAAGATAATTGTATTACGAACTATAGATGAAGAAAGGCACTCACACACTCGATGCACACTTAGGTGGTTGCATGGAGTGGGGAACTAAATGGAATTTAAGATTAAATAATAATATTATATGGAGCTCTTGAAACATCCAACCTTCTTGGTCACCCATCAAATCCAGTTCGAATATTATTATGAAAATAATCCAGCTAAAACACTCAGAAGTGAGTATATTTAAACCCTTAACCACTTGAACATAAGATATACAGTAGTCTACAAATTCTAAAAAAAAAGCAATCTGGCCTTCTTAGTATCCTCGCAAAGAATCCAACCTCACATGTAGCCAATTCACTCGTACTAGACCTGCTTCCTAGTGGATCCTTCTCCTTTCTTCTTCTTGGAGTCGTCTTCAAGTTTAAAGAGCATTCCTGCCCTTTTCATTCTAGCTCTAACTTCAATTTTGAGCTATTCCTCCTAGTTCATTCTTTCTACTACCTATATCAAAATAGAGGTGGTGCTACAAGACAAAGATATTATAACAATCAATTATATGATGTGATGCTTACGACCTGGTAACAAATCACTTTTTTGGGTAAAATCTGTAATAACAGAGATGAACTAAAACAGCTAGAATAATCCAAATCATAATGGGGATTAAAAACATAATCATTAAGCAGATGCATTAGTGAAAACATAAATACATAAGAGCACGATGAGCAGATGACAAGATCCCAACAATTCGGATACTTATTTTTGCAGTATTTATTTCATCAATCACATCATATTACACATGCCCACATCACAAAAACACTTAAAAATCCAAGAACACAAACCTTCAATTTCAGATAATCTATTTTAATTACTAACAGTACCAACGATGGGATACTTAGCTTCGAATTTCTTCTCCCAGTCATTAAGGACACCCATTTCCTTGTCTGTGAGGCCATCGAGCGAGGCAATCACGTCTTCCTCGTTTTTGCTCATTTTGGCCAGGGCCCGGGTAGCATCCTTGCCGGCAAACATGCTGTAGGGCCCTCCGGGGCCGTAGAATGACTTGCCGGAAGTCATGTCGAATATACGACCCTTCACTGCTATATAAATGGGCTTCGATGGGTCGCTGCCATCGTACTGTTTCAGCTGTTGTAATGTGAGCTCCATTAAAGGATTTGACGAATTCCCTTTGTTTGATAATTAGAGTTGAGACTTCGGATTATAGCCTCTGTGAGTGATTGATTCTTGGTGAGTGCGGTGTGAGGCGATAAGGATGCGGAAATGTGGCCACAAGAGCATGTTTGGCTTAGCTTAGAAGATAAGTTAAAAACTACTTTTCAGAAAGCAACTTTTTGATGAGCTCAAATGGCACGGAGAAGTAATTTTTAACTTGAGAAAAAGACTTTGGGCGTGTTCGATCGTACTTAAAATTCAANATTTTTAACTTGAGAAAAAGACTTGGGACGTGTTCGATCGTACTTAAAATTCAATTAAAATTAAAAATATAGTGATATTGGGTCTCACTCGTCTAATAAAAGTCAATAATAACGGTTAATTTTACAATTTTAATCTGATTTTAATCTTTACCGAACACGCCCTTGGATTTTTACTGCATGCTATATTGACACCACAATTTTTTGGCAGTATTAATTGCATAAAAAGTCTTAACTCTTAACCTTTACTTATTGTGGTGCTTATATTCTTGATTTTTTTCATCGCATTTTTAATTCCAAATTTTTATTAATTAACATATTCCATCGTCGATGGTATTGCCATCAGAAAATTCTATTACGAGGCATTAAGTGACTTAGTTGCCCGTCACATCTTTAAATAAGCAAAAGCTTATTTTAAAACATGCTAACGGATTATTATTTTTTACAAAAAAATGTCATCAAGGCAATGTACGCTATTTAATGGAAGACTGAAAATAAAAATATGATGAAAAAGTAAGAAATATAAGTGTGAAAATAAATAAATCATAGAAACATCTAATGCAGTTAAAATGCAGTGCATTTATTAAAAACGATGATATACATTCCGCTAATCAAGTTTAAATCCACAAGAAATAATAGAAAGAAAGTTAAAATAATATTATGATATGTTTAAACGGACTATATTTTAAGATAGTGTCGATATGTTGCATCAAGTGTAGGTTTTATATCTCAATTATCACTTAACTTTTTCAAATATTTTTTGATTGTTATTGAATTTTTAAAAGTCTTTGAGTCGTCACTAAACTTTCTCAAATGTTTTTCACTTACCAAAAGTTCTCCAATTTACCACTAAACTTATCAAAATGTAATCTCATTTGTTACTTTGTTACTTGTCATTTTAGAAGTAATAGTAAGAGTGTGTTTGATTGACTTTATTTTTTTCATCTAAATTCCTATTTTTGTGGTGTTTGATTGACAATTTTTTCCATGATTTTTTTTTTCAACTTTTGGTCATATCACCATATTTTTCTTAAAAGACAGAAAATATGTTCATTAGAGAGTGGTGATTTTTATTTTCTAGATAATTCACTCTCTCATTTATCCACTCTCATCTACTCATCAATAAAAAAATAGATAAGTATAATATTTTTTAGGTTGAAAATCAAATCAATTGAATACATTTAATTAATAATTTTTACACATAAGTTATAGGCAATTGAATTGCCTAGAATTTTTTTTTTCTCATGCTCAAAATCAAACACACTAAGTGATTGCAAGTTCGCTTTCAGGCAACACGACTATGAGAGAGGTACAACCACAAGGATAGTAAAGATAGAACCAATCTAAACATATTGATCACGTCGATATTGTAAACAATAAGAACATAAATTGATAAGTGTCTCGACCTCTAGCCTTGATCATAGTTGATCATAGAATTAAGTGAGTTTTACTCTCTCATTACATCTCCGATAAAGTGAACGAGACAACACTCTAATACCAAGAAAGTAAAATGTATAACCCCAAAGGCCATCCACACCACCTTCAACTCAGCACTCCTTGGCAGTAATGCAAAATAAATAAAATAATAATAATAATAATAAGGGAAGGCGAAACTCAAACTAAGCAATCCAAAAAATTGTCCAATCCTATCAAGTAATGCGTGTCAAACACGACCTAAAATTCTCACATGCATACTTTTCTATCACACAATCACTACAAATCAAAAATAAAGAAATGCAGCTTTGGGAATGAATTCTACAGACCTCCTGCATTTTTATCATGGTGTCTTTAGTTCCCAAATTATGATGTGAAATACTGTCGAACAGAATAAATAGAAGAATGAAAAGAACCTTTTTGGATTCCAGAGCTATAAATTCAATCAAAGAACTTGAAGTGAAAATTGAGTCGAAGATATTTTGTTCAAGTCGTACAATACTGGGGTAAAACGTTTTTTTGCCTAACTAATTCGTGAAGATCATGGACAATCTTAAATACTGCGTCTGGCCTTGCCAGCCTCAATGCATTTTGTGACATGGCTATGAGTTTGTCTTGCTCTGGACCAAACCACTGAGAGACTATGTTGGCTATCTCTTTTGGGGACTTGGAGAATTTCCCGCATCCATTTTCAACAACATATGGCACATTCCCAGCTTCCTGCAATGAACAAGAATTTAAGTTACCAAACTATACTACGTTAAAAAGGGCACACCGATCTATGACAAACATAGAAAACACTAAGTGCTTGTTTGGGACTAGACAATACAATGGTGAAACTGGATTTAAAAAAATAAGAAAACCGATATAGAACGCATAAACACAATTACTACAACACTTGAGGCTTTTTTGGGCAAAATAGAGATATAGCAGAGAATACTATGGCTACCTGCCCGGCAATGTAACCATTTAGAATTATGGGAAGTCCTCGAATCATAGCTTCCGCAATAGTTCCTGGTCCAGCCTGCAAAAATACCATTTGTGAAATGAGAGATAATGTGTTCTCTTTTTACTCTTCCTTTTATTAAACTTGATTGGGAAACAGGTTGGAACCAGAAATTTGCATTACTGACTAAGAGCCACGTACCTTGGTAATGATGCAATTGCAAGCACCCATGCACTCTTCCATTTTAGTGACGAACCCCTTGACCTAAAAATGCAAAGAACTTCTGTAAGTCGTATAAATACATATGAACGTTCTGTTTGGATCGTGGACGTTAGTAAGAAAAATTATTTTCCACAAACGAACTAAGCCTTATTTCCAGTAAATTTGGGATCCATTATATCTATATCCCAATTTACTTCATGTACCATCATTTTGTTCTATGAACTCAAACCTCTTGAATAGTTTCACTTCCATTTCTTAATAGCCTAGTCAATCCCTACCAACATATATTATGTGGTTAAGCCCTCACAATAAATTACTGCACAATCCTTGCACAACGAACTATCTGACTTCCAAGTAAGGATGAAATCTATTTGACTAAACTTCTGCTCATTCTAAAAGTTATAAGTGAGTCTTTTCGAGCAAATATACACTAGTACCAAATCATAAGCCAACCCAAATCAGTAGTAGTACTACTTGACACATAAACCAAAAAATTACAAGCACTCAATGATAACTTGAGTTAGCTTTCACCCCGTGACAACTCAAATCTTCATAATAAAGATCATATCATGAATAGGAATTGCCTGAATCAACCCAACCATGTCCTCCCAGAATTATTGAATTGTTTTGTTGCCTTACATGATCCTATTTTTGAATAGGCACAAATAACACTAATCAACTCTTCTCATAAAAGAAGTCTAATTAATATTATTGTATCCCATTTAACTTCTACAACCTCATTTTTTAATAGGTTAAAAGATTCTTCCTGGCCCATTCCTATTCTTTTCCCTAGCTCTGTATCAAAGGTTTATATTGTGCTTCTCTAATTCTTTCGTGTTGTCTCCCACCCATTTGACCTATTGTATTAGTATGCAAACTATATTGACTTTCCTAATGCATCACATCTACTAGTTCTGAGAATTTTTCCGCAAGTGTCTTTTTATCCAAGTTCAGATCTTAATTCTAATCCTGGACTAATTTGTATACCAGCCTTCTCCCTACAGAATAAAAATCAAATCCGAAATGTCTCCAATACACTTGAATATCATGTAAAACAGAAAGAAAAAGATGCAAGTAGGTACATATAAGAATGCATGCAACTACCACGTGTTTTCTCATTTGAAAAAAATACAGGTAATAGTTTTTCTTTGGGTTTGCCCCACTGGAATCCAAAGTCAAAACAGAGCCGCTATCCACAAGTCTACATGTCCAGGAGAGAGAGCGAGACCATTACTAGCAGAATGTAATCCGTGATCTCAGGCATATATTTAATTTTGAAGGAATAAAAGACAAAATGCAAAAAGATTAGTAAAAGAAAGATAATTCTTCTAAGAAGTATGAGATGACAGCGGCACAAGAAAGAATTTGGATGTTATGGCATGAAAATTCTCTCTCCTCTCCCGGCGGCTTTGACTCACCTCCAGAAATATAAGCAAATGCTATTGCCTCTTTACGCAACATAATTTGATGACAAGTTATTACAATGCCAATTGTAGGAAATTCTTAGGAGTTGTTACCTGGACAGGAACCTTCCAATTTATTGACTGTAATCTGTTGGCAAGCTTTTTATTGCGGCCACAAATCACGAGAACCTGACCTATTGGTTCACCATGAGTCTCGTCATATAATGCATCACCAAGTGCTCGGGCAGTAGCCTCAATGGGACCCATTCCTTCCCCACCACCCATTAGCAAAACAGCCGGGCGGTACTTGTCCATTCCAAGCTCCTCCCTAAGTTCATCCTATAAATTCAATACAAAACATTCTGATATTAGCGTTCTATGTTTCGAACATGGCGTAAATGGCTTGCAATCCAGTCATATTCCACAGACACAAAAATTCTAGAAAACTCTTGTTTGTCCTTCCAAAATAATAATCCGCACCCACAGAAGTGAATGAGAAGCTTGCACCACTAAACTTTACAAGCAAATAATATTAAGTTCTGAAGCCAAGTTATCACCAACTGCAGCCTATAGTTCTTAGATACAGAGAGAGAAAAGGAGAAGAAAGAGCAAAAAAAAGATCAAAAGGGAGAACAAAGGAGGTACAGAACACGTTTCTTAATAGACAAGGGAAAAAAAATAGTCAAGCAGTTTTTGAGTGATACAGGACAATTGTCTTTGCTTGGCTTCACTAGAAACAAGATCGGGGAAGAAGGAGGCACCAAATCCATGCCAAAGTTCATTTGAAAACCAATGAACAATTGATAGCACTGACAAAAAGTTTACAGGCAAATTAACCTTAAACTTTAGAACTGCAACTCAAAGCATTTTTTGTTTTATTTCCTCTTTCCTCCAATTTCACACGTGGCTTTTCCTTTTTTTTT
>CAIGRF010238313.1:29274-56932 GCA_903798235.1 Fraxinus ornus
CTTTTTTTTTTTTCTGCTTTTGTTTTTGTTTTTGTTTTTGTTTTTTGTTTTTTGTTTTTTTGTTTTTGTTTTTTGTTTTTTGTTTTTTATGGAGGAGCTGGACTGTGTGGAAGCATGATCAATGGTGGAAGAGAAAATCCAGAACTGTCATTAGTTTCTTTCCACTCAACAAGCCTTCCCTACTATTATATTTAGAATGGACTACACCTGTTCTACTTCCCTACTTCACTGGTTCATTGAGGTTAGAACCTTCAAGAATCAGAAAGTAATCAATTATCTCAATTAATATATTCAATGATTACAACTTCCAACATCTCCACTAGGAAAAAGTCAAAGACCTAGAATACACTATATTCATAGGGCTATATCTTTTATTAGAGCAAAAAGTCTCAATGATGATAATTAACTTCCTTTATGGACATATTTACTGATGTTCTTTCAAATGCCTAATAATTTTCAACAGGAACGAGTTGTAAACCGTCAAGCTTGTACCCAGAAACGCCAATGATGATTTGAATAACTGTTTTAATCCACTAATTCTGGCATCCCCCTCCATTAGACTACAAAATTAAAGAACGTCAGTTGCAGTGATTCCTGCTGGAAGTGGTTATGGCTGATCTACCCGAGTATAACAATAGTCAGGGAAACATATCGTGTGAAAAATAACATCTTAAGCCATGCACATCCAGAAGTAATGCCAATTATTTTTAACTTAATATTAAACCTATCTTTGGTGTTGTAACTTACATGATTCAGATATAGTTCACATGCAATTTAACTCACTAGCTTATAATGAACCAAGTTTGCTGTTTTCATCCATTAAATCTCAGAATGACTCAAAACAGTACCAGTTTTGGTGAAGTATTAGAATACAACAGGATGTTTTTAACCTCTGTACTCGATTAGCTGCAAAGATAAACAGCTAAAAACTGGAAAAGACACTAATTGTATGCCTTGCAGAAAGGGGAAAAATGGGAAAAGAACACAACCTTAGGGCGAACAGGCTTCACAAATGAAGGCCGCACAGGAAGGCCATAAACCTTGATTTGAGAAGGCTTAAGACCAGCTCTCGATGCTCGTTTAGCCACCTCCTCTGATGGGCAATAGCATCTAGTTACAAGCTTGTGAAACCTACTCACATGATGACAAAATAAATCAAACCAACAATAAGAATACCATAAGAGGAAAAAATGGCTACTGAGCATACCATGTAGGATGGCAAGTGCACAAATCCGTTACAACAGTGGTGAAAACAATCTTCTCTAAGAGGCCCTTCGCCCTCAAGATACGGAGCGGAACATGTTGCATTAAAGGATGCACACTGATAATAATGTCTGGCTGGTATTTCATCAATCCTTTAGCAACCTCTCTATGGATTTGAAGAGTGTAAAAGAAGGTGAGAACTTGTAGATCAGATTACTAAGATAGATTTAGCAGACAAAAATCACAAATATATATACGTTACACTTGATTACCAAGGGGAAGGGAAGAGCATCATCAGGGATTTGCATATGTTCATGTAATGTGTAATGGTGTCAAATCCATGAGTGACAATTTTTAGTTCAGGACTAAATACATGAGATCATTCTGAAGACTAAAATATGAGGATACAAATAAATTTTAATATGCTGACATTGGCCCTAGCTCAACACCGGAGTGAACTGCAATGTCACAGTTCAAGCTGTTGCCGCATACAGTCCACATACCAAAATTTGGGTTTATGATTCAGTTACAATAAATGCAGTTGAACAAAAAGTGTAGAATCAAGCATAAACTGAAACTGTTACAACCTTTCTTCCATTAAATGGAAAACGGACAATAAAACACGAAATAGTGAATAGGGATTATGTAAATTTACCAATTAGGACCATAGAGATTTTACCATTTGCTGGTCAGTTATAAGCTTAAGAGACAAAATACCAGATGCTTTTCAATAGTAGAAAATCGTATGCTTGCAGACTTCACAAGTAAATAATTCCTAAGTGTAACCATCAAGGAAAAACTAGTCACTTACATCCACATGTTAGTCACAGGAATTTATATAGAAATAGAAATAACCTCACCGAGCTATAAAAGTTGACGTTGCAGCAAAATTGGATTGATGAATTACACGTGGAGCAGAAGCATAATATGTCATTCTCCATAGCGAACCGTGTTTTACAAGAAAGTTATAACTCTTTGGCAGTTGATTAAAAGGCCACGGAGTATGATCTGTCCACAGATCAGTAATAAACACCTGCAACAGAACATAACACAATAGAGAGGAAGCTAAACTATGAGACTGAATTCAGTTTTTTAATCAAAGGCTTTTCACATATGGAAATAGCTGCTATAATATCAAGTTGAACATCTCGTCTAAAATCTTAGCAGATTTATTTATTTAACAGTTGTATTCAACACTATACCTCCAAACTTGTATTTCAAATTTCAAATTCATTGCTTGTACTGTTCCACAGTAAGTATACCCACAAAACTCTTATCGAACTAACACAGAATAATGAACAATAAAAGTTATTCGAATCCATCAAAGACTGACCTGATAATTATCTCCAAACTCTTCATTAAAAGCGGCCTTAATGGCTTCAGCAGACGCTCTGTGACCCCCACCAGTGTCACTCATCAAAATCAAAACTTTCTTCGGAATTCCAGATTCAACACCATTTATAGGCACTCCCTCTGATTCCTCCAAAACACCATTCCCATCATTGCTTAAACCATTATTCTCACCGGAATTAACCCGAACTGAGGCGAAACTAAGTGGTATTCTCTCACAGTGGAATTTAATTGCTTTATTGAATTGATTCAAAGCTTTTCTAATGCTAAAGGAAGCACCTTTGGTACTCAAACTCAATGAAGCTACAGCCTTTGGCCTCTTCTTGGCATCATAATACAAGGAATTAGATAAGAATACCGAGTGCCCATCACGATTAAGCTTAGAATAATTGACTAGATAAGAGCCCAATTTGGAAACAAAGCCAAAGGGATTTGTGGGTTCTTGAGTCACAGTTGAAGGCTGCATCATTGGGGGTGTTTGTGTGTGGGTTTAAGAAGTGGGTTTTCTTTGTATAGCAATAAAAATTGATTCTTGGAGGGAAACCAAGACATATGCGCACCAGAAAACACACCCAAAGAGAGAGGAAGAAGGGGAGACGGAGCGAATTTGGAGGGGGATTTGGAGCCACAGAGAGAGGATCTAGTGGGGAGACGTAAATAGTAATATTGTAAACCTTAATATTCCAGATGAACGTGTGCTCGCGTTGTTTTGAAAGAATGTATTCTAGTAGATTGACGCAGAATGTATAGTGGAAAAAGATAGAAAAATTATTGATGTGATAAAAAATATTATTTTATTAAAAAATATGTGGTTAAAAATGAGTATAAGAAGGAGAATGAAATTTTTAACGTGACTCAAATAAGGCTAATTATCCTTTACTAAAAAAAATAAATAAATAAATAAATAAAAATCTCTAATGAAAGAAGTCCACATTTTATTACTGAGGTACGATTAATCTTTTGTAACATAATAAAACATTCCAAATATATATTAAATAATTACATAATTCTTACACGTCAAACCTTATGAAACTAGTTCTTATCTCAACTCTCAACTTGGGCATAGTGAAGGACAAGTTTTTACGACAATTAAATTTAAAAGTTGAGAATTAAGTTGCTATTTGAATAATAAATTGAGAACCAATGATGAAATTTTTTCGACAAAAATCTGTCTAAGAATGGCTACCGCAAGATTCTCTTTTTGACGCCTAAAATATCTGCTCAAAAATAGAAATGTGGGGGTGAAGGATTGA
Organism: Fraxinus ornus; assembly: GCA_903798235.1. Lineage (NCBI taxonomy): Eukaryota > Viridiplantae > Streptophyta > Magnoliopsida > Lamiales > Oleaceae > Fraxinus > Fraxinus ornus. The sequence goes on from CAIGRF010238313.1 coordinate 33,081, forward strand.
GTGAACGGGATGTTGAGTGTTTTGTTAGTTTATTCATTCAAAATATGTTTGACAAGGATTGAATGGTAGAATTACACTCGAATGGAAGGAAGACATGTTGTTCAAGGATTTCGGGATAATTTTCTATATATATTTGAACAGTTATACCGATAAAGGTGTGTTTGAGCCACATTATTTTGAAAAAAATGTATTATAGAATAGTAAATTGATGGAGAATGTATGATTGAAAAAGAAGAAAAAAATTATTGATGTGATGAAAAATATTATTTTATTGAATAATATGTGATTGAAAATAAGTAGAAGAATGAAAATGAAAAATTTTAATGTGTATCAAATATAGGCTAAATATTCATTGTACAGTTCAAATGAAAGATTAAGAGCTAATTTGCTCGTTTTTAACGATTTGAAAACTAATCTACTACTTGAATAAGAGGGGTGTTTGACACCCATTTTAGTAGAAAAATGTGTTTAAATAGTGATTGATGGAAGAAAGTGTGGTTAAAAAATAAGAAATATTTTTAGATTTATATGTAATATTATTTTATTGAGATAATGTGTGGTTGAAATGAAAAAAGAGAAAAAGAATGAGAATGAGAAAAAAATGGATGCCAAACGGAGGCTAAATATATGGATGATCAACAAGGCAATTGTCCCAAAAAAAAAAAGTCCTAAAAACCATATAACTCTCTTTTAAAAGTGGGGTTGCCTTTTAAAAAGGCTAAAGGTAGGTGTCATGACAATGGAACGTTCACATATTTTTTATAAGGTTTAATAACACAAAATGTCCCTACGTTTAGCTTGTTGTGTGCAAAACGTCCTTACGTTTCAATTTTTTTTTACATATTCACCCATATTTTCACGTTTCATTGCAGAAAACGTCATTTTCACCAATTTTTAATGTCAAATGATCAATATACCCTCATATTTAAATAAAACAAAAAAAGAAGAAGAAAGAAAAATAAAAATAAATTGCAATCATACTCTCAAACTTTTTAAAAAAGTGCAAATTAGTCCAAATAAATTATTAAAACATTAAAAATGAAAAGAAAAAATGAAATTCTCTTCCTCTCTTCGAGCCTCCTCCTTCAGTCTTCTCCTCCCTTCGCCTCATCCACTGAATTGAATCAATACCCAGTGTTATATATCACTGAATTGAATTCTCTCCATGATCGAATTGGTATTGAGTACAGTAGCCCATTCAATTGATTGAACCGGAATTGCTTCATTTTGGTTGCAATTGGCTCACTGAATTGTTGCTGTATGGAGGCCAAATTGATGAAGACCCATAGGAACACATCAATTCTTGAATTTGAACAGAGGAAAAAACAAGCTGGGTTGCACGGACTTGCTCTAGGAAACGTGCCAAAACCAGGCATTTTTCTTCAGCCGGCACTTCTCTCGACCTGTTGGAACAGAAAATCTTAAACAATACGGATGACAACGAGGATGCTGGAGGCTTTGCAAGTACCCTGGAACTCACATCTTATATGGATGAATTGCCTTCTACACAAAGTGGTAGCTGGAGTGCTCTTATGCAGTCGGCTATGGCAGAAACTTCAAGTGGTGATACTGGGTACAAGAAGGGTGGAGTGGATTGAGTTTGAGCATTCAGAACCCAGAACCTTCTACTGAAAATAAGGCCTCAAATTACATTGGCAGTGGGAAACAACAAAATAATTGGGTTGACTCGCCAAGTTCAAAATAGGAGGTTTTTTCATAATTCCAATATGAACGACGGCTTTCCTGGTTTTCAGTAATGGGGGACTGATTTTTAACATGGAGGGATGAGGCGGAGGGAGGAGAGAGAGAGAACAATTTTTTTTTAAAATTTTTAATATTTTAATAATTTATTTGTACTAATTTGCACTTTTTAAAAAAGTTTGAGAGTATGATTGCAATTTATTTTTATTTTTTAACTTTTTAAAAAAGTTTGAGAGTATGATTGCAATTTATTTTTATTTTTTATTTAAATATAAGGGTATATTGGTCATTTAACATTAAAATTGGTTAAAAGGACGTTTTCTTCAATGAAACGTGAAAATAGGGGTGAAAATGCAAAAAATTGAAACGTATGGACATTTTGCACACAACAAGCTAAACGTAGTGACGTTTTGTGCTATTAAGTCTTTTTGATAAATAAAATGTCAAGTGTTTTCTCTTCATTTAAGACATATTTACAAGTCATTGAATTCAATATAATTATGCTAAAAAATTTCACACGTTTTCACGAGGATTACTTAGTAATTTAACGGAGTTTTGAACAATTTTTTTGTGTCAGCGAGTACTCATTGTTTAACAAAAAGAAAGAATGCGGGATGATTTTCTCATTTTTAAATGATTGAAGACCAACCTGCTACTTAAATTATAAATCGAGGACCAGTGATGTTATTATCCAAAAAAAATTCTTTCTTCTAAAAGCCTACTACAACACTTTCGTAAATGTAGAAAGGTTAAATGCAAAAATTGCAGAGCAAGTATGCCTTTTAGTTGCATATTTTGTTTAATGACATAAAAACAAAAATATATTAGTGTGAGGGTCACACGTCTAAGACCCTCCAAATATATAGTGATAGTAGGCGAAATAATGAATTGAGATATATTTTTCAACAATCAATTTAATGAGATATATTTTTTCAAACTTGAAACCTGATACGAAGATCATAGGCGGATTTTAATTTTCATCGAACATATATAACATATTTCATATACAAGTATAATGGCAGTTTTAAGTGTTTCCTCTTCACACTGATGAGTTATCTATTCCAATGTTTTTGAACCCTGAACAAGTTGTCATTGATAAGTAAGAGGAAAGTGAGAACAATGTCAAGTTATCATACTCCTTGTTCTCAGGGCGACACACGTGTTACAATACCGGAACAAACAATCATGATTCCGCAGGGTGAGCTAACCCCAAAAATTTTGTCTTCAGTTCGGATTGCAGACTAAAAATGAAAATTGAACACTATTAGATCTAATCTCCAATTGTTCCTCAATAGCTCAATGGTAGCGTGGTCGACTATTTACCTCATAGGTTCGCATCCTACTTGGGGCACTTGGTTCATTCTTAATGAATCGGAATAAAGGGCCCGTTTTGAATGTTAAGAGTATGTAACATGTTGTTTCTATCTCATCGTATATCAAGGAGCATTTAGTTTTTTAGACAACTTATTGGAGAGCTGTCAATTGCAAAGCCACAACCACAACCACACCCACACCCACACCCACACCCATACATATCAATTCAGTTTGTATTCTGGGGATTCTCAACAGATCAAGGGAGATCTTTGCATGCTTTGTTTCTAAAGAGGGGATTTGAACGGTTAACGCCAATTGCTAATGCCTCGATTTCGATGTATCTGAAATCAAATAGAAGCGGCATAAATAATGCACTGAAAATCTTCGAATTCATTCATGTCAGGGACCTTGTTTCTTGGAACACAATTTTGACAGGCTTGTCACAAAATGGTTCGAATGAAAATGCTTTGACGCTCTTTGGACAAATACATCTGGAGCAGGGGCGGATCCAGCACCTGGCCAGTCTCGCCGGGAGCTTGAAGAAGAAGAAGACGCTGATGCCATCCGCCAGGAAGAAATGGAGAAGGCAGCCGGTGAATTTTTTTTTCCTTTCTTATTTTGTTCAAGTGTTTAGGCATTTTTTCAAAACAATAAGGCCCAATGAATTGGTCCAATTTGCAACCCATTAGCCACGAACAAAATCAAATCCAAATCACAAAATCTCCAATTCCCTAATTCCAAAATTTCCCAAACGGTAGAGAAGAGGAGGGAGACGAGACTGACCGGGGCAATTGGCTGCTGCAGTCCTGTGTGTTGCGTGTCTGAGTGGGTCCGCCACTGTCGCTGACTATGCCTAGCATCTCTGGCGTCTCACTCGACCATTGGCTTTCGCTAGAATCCGGTGAGTTAGCTCGACTGCTGTGCTCCAACTCTTCTTTTTTCATTTTTTTTTTGTTTTTGTTCCTTCGTTGTGTTACTTGTGTAGTTAATTTGTTTGATTTATTATTTATGTTCCTTCAGTGTTTGTGAATGTGAGCCCGTGGGCTGTAGTAATACTGTGACTATGAGAATTTTGAATTTTGTGAATTTGAAACTTGGAAATTTTGTGAATTCGAGAATCTAAGAATATTAGGGATTTTGTTGCTAAATGTTAAGGTTTATGATTTTTGAAAATTGGGAATTTGTAAATTTGAGAATATTTAATATACGTAGACAGTGAAATTGTAAATATGATTTGCGTTAATTTTGATTTGTGAATTGTGCTTTGGGAATTTAGGTTTTTAAGAAATTGGGCATAAGTGAAAAAAATTAATGGAGAAGATGTTTGACTCGATCAAACCATGTTTAGACTGTTTTTGATTTGTTAATTGTATTGCATATTTTTTTAGTATTTTGGATTGTATTGAATTACGTTATATATATATATAATTTTTACGTTTTAGTGCGTTTACATATATATTAAGTAATTTTTAATATTATTTAATTAGATATTAATAAACGATCTTGCTCTTACGATCGTTGACCCGTAGAATGCAGTTGTCTAAGATCACAGTTGCAGAGTAGGTTGTATTGCTTATTTCTTTAGTATTTTGGGTTGTATCGAATTACGTTTTCATATATATAATTTTTACGTTTTAGTGCGTTTACATATATATTAAGTAATTTTTAATATTATTTAGATATTAATAAACGATCTCGCTCTTACGATCGCTGATTGTCGACGTTGACCGGTCGACGTCCCCCCAGGTCGAGCTTCAATACTGGGTCCGTCATTGGTCTCGAGTAACTAAAAGTTGATCATTACGCCTTCTCAGCTATCCTTAGATCTTGATATTAGCCACTCTCAAATTGGGTCAACAAATTCTTGTGTTGGTTGTAAAATCTGGATTTGAGGTGAATGAATATGTAGCCATTGCTTTGATCTTCATGTACTCTTAAGTGTGGGATCATTGGAGATGATAGGAAATCCTTTGATGTATTATATAACGACAGTTCAATAACTTGGAACACAATTATTTTTGCATATGCACAACACAGGCAAGGTAAAGTTGCTCTCGACCTCTTCTCCTTGACGACAGAGCGTGATGTGCAGCTGGATCACATCACTTTTGTTGCAGTTCGCAACCGTGTGTAGTCACTTTGGTCTGTTTGAGGAAGGACTTGAATTCCTAAAATCCATGGAAACTAAATATGGTGTTGACCCACCAATGGAAAATTATGCATGTTCTGTTGACTTACTCAGTCGAGCAGGACGTCTACTAGAAGCAAAAGAGCCGATGAAAGAAATGTTAGAAAATAATATATTAAAACAATATATCCAAGTTGAATGAAATTGTAATAACAATTCTTAAGTTTCAAGTCTAGTAAATTCTATATGTAATTTGTATTTTAATTGAGTCAATTTCATAATCAATTTGTGGTTATAAATCCGTTCATGACTATTGTAACATTATTCGTGTTAAATACAAAATTAACTAAGAATTTGAAACACCCCTCATCCTAGTCCTATCTTCACATCAAAAACATTTGAGAATTATTTATTCATTCTAAGTTTCTCTCTTCTCTTTGTTTAAAGATTTTAGTTTTTAATAATTTAGATTGTTTAGTTCTTGGTTCCACCATGATCATAAAATTGCGAGCATTCTTAGTTCGTCTAAAGTAGTGATGAGGTGCTAGTCAACTACTTTCACCGTTGTATCCTGAAATACATACGTTATCAATCATCTTGCACCACAGTGTGGCGCGAATCTATTTTAAGCAAACTGTGTGCAATACACACCTCAATTCCTTTCAATATCGCTACTGCTTCAACAACAATTTACTCTAATATTATTGTTACTCTATTTATTGTAATATTTCCTTCCATTATTTTATTTATACAATTTCAACAATATTTCTAATTTCCTTTTTATATTTTTCCTAACATCTTAAAATAGATTCGACACAAAGGACGAAAAGGTGCTAGATTTTATAAAAATATTATTGTGAAAATAATATTCTCCAAAAAATTTATAAAATCTTGAAAACTGGAAGTTTCGATACAAAGAAATTCTGTCTAGGTGAATAGGTTTTAAGTGGGACCATTTGTGATCCCTACAACCAATCTGTAAATTGAATATTTTCGAAAGAGACTAGACTCGTTGAGGCTGGGCTTAGACCCCTCTAATCTTCTTCGAAAATTATTTGTAGAGCGATATTCTATTATCAGGAATAAAATTAGGCTCTTTGAAAATAAGCATATTTTTTTTAGAAAAAATAGCACAATTTTTAAACAATTTTGGAAAAAAAACATATTTTTCAATTGACAAATTAGCATATTTTCGTAATTGTGAAAATAACATAATTTTAAAGTTATTTGAAAAAATAAAATAATTTTGAAATTAATGCAACTAACTTGATATTTAAGAAATGGCTATCGAATCAACTAACATAGATGTGACCCAAATTGTGGCTACTGAAAATCAGGATGTGGACTCGGCTGTAGGTGAAGGGTCAAGTTCTATTGTGACTCAGACTGTAGCTAAATTGCCAGTCATGCTGTGAGTCAAACTGTGACTCTAACAACTGGTCATATTGTAATTGTCCCAGCTAATCGTGGGGAAAAACGTAAGAAATTTAGTGGTTTGAATTTCAAAAGGTAGCAACAGATGATATCTGACTACCTTGAATCTTGCGAGGTTCTTAACTGAGATAGCTTTGAAACTCGGTGAGGGTTAGGATGACGGAGATGTCCAAGCTATTAACGCACTTGATGCTTGGAAACACTATGATTTCCTATGCCTCAATTATGCCATAAATGACTTCGTAGATTTATTATACAACGCGTATAGTACAATGAAAGAGTTGTGGGAGTTTTTAGATCGAAAATATAAGACTGAGGATGTCGAGACTGAGAAATTTATCATTAGTAGATTATAAGATGGTAAACTCCAAAATAGTAAACAATCAAGTGCAGGAACTCTAAGTGATTTATATGAAATTCACGTCGAGTGGATGAATTTGAGTGAAGCTTTCTAGGTGGCTACAATAATTGAAAAGCCATAACCGGTTTGGAAAGATTTCAAAAATTACCTAAAGCACAAGCGAAAGAAAATGAACATTGAAAACTGATAGTTAGGCTTCGGATCGAAGAAGATAACTGAAGTTCAGAAAAGAAGGGGTTCAGTCCTAGTGTGACTAAAGTCAATGTTGTGGAACATGGTGAAAGTTCTAAAGCTTATAAAAACAAGTCTGGGCCATTCTGTTGCAAAGGGACTAAGCTAGGACCCAGATGTGGCATTTCCAAAAAGAAGTTTCAACTGTGACAAAGTAGGCCATAAGTCTTCGGAATGCAGATTGTTGAAGAAGAACAATAAGAAAAAAGTCAATGTGGTTGACTATATGACACATGAAGCTGTTGTTTTCTAAAGTGAATATGGTAGGTTCAAATCCAAAAGAATGGTAGATTGATACCAGATCTATGAGGCATGTGTGCTCTGATAAATATTCGGCTGCAAAGGGACTAAGATGTGACCCAAATGTGGCATTTCCAAGAAGAAGTTTTGAGGAAAATGCTTCAACCGTGACAAAGTAGGCCATGAGTCTTCGAAATGCAGATGTCGAAGAAAAACAATAAGAAAAAACCTAATGTGGTTGACTACATGACACATGACGTGTCGAAGATGAATCTCGCAGCTGTCGTTTTTTGAAGTGAATATGGGGGTTCAAACCTAAAAGAATGGTAGATTGATACCGGATCTACGAGGCATGTATGCTCTGATAAAGAGCTGTTTGCTGCGTTTGAAGCGATTGAGAATGGAGAGAAGTTGTTCAAAGGAAATTCAACAACTCTTGAAATCGAGGGTCAAGGAAGGGTGGTTTTGAAGATAACTTTCGGAAAAGATTCGACTCTCAAAATATGATGTATATATCGAAAATTTGCAAAAATCTAGTATCCGAGTCGCTTTTGAATAAACATGGTTTTGGTATTGTGTTTGTGTCAAACAAAGTCATTTTTGTCTAAGAGTGGAATGTTTGTCAAAAAGGATTATGCTTTCAATGGTACGTTTAAATTGAATGTAATGGTTGTGAAGCCAAAAAATTAATAAAGTTAATTCTTCTGTTTACTTACTCGAGTCTTCCAGTTTGTGGTATGGTAGATTAAGACATATTAATTATGATACTTTATGTAGATTAGTTAACTTGAATTACATACCCACGTTACATATTGATTCGAAATATAAGTGAAAAACTTGTGTTGAGACAAAATTGACAAGGTTATCCTTTAAAATCAATTGAAAGAAATACATAATCGATTGATTTAATTCACAATGACATATGTGATTTAAAATTTATACAAACAAGAGAACAATAAATATTTCGTTACTTTTGTCAATGATAGCACGAAATACTGTTATATATATCTGCTAAAAAGTAATGACAAAATTATAGAGAAATTTATTCTTTATAAGAATGAAGTTGAAAATCAAATTAATAAAAAAATTAAGGTGTTGAGAAGTGGTTAAGGTGGTGAGTATGAAACACCATTTACTGAAATCATACATGAAACCACTGTACCTTATTCGCCCAGCAAAATGGTGTCGCTAAACAAAAAAATCATACATTTAAAAAATGATGAATGTAATGTTAGTAAGTTCTAGATCACCTCAAAACATGTGGAGAGAAGTTATGTTATTAGCAAATTATCTTAAAAATAAGGTGTCCCCAAAAGAAAACGAAAAAGACCGTTTATGAATTATAGGAAGGAAGAAAGTCTTCCTATAAATATTTACAAATGTGGCGGTGTCTTGCTAAAGTGACTGTTCCAACACCAAAAAAATATATAGATAGACCCGAAAATTGTAGATTGCATCTTCATTGGTTAATCACATAATAGTGGTGTTTATCGATTTCTTGTGCACGAGTCAAAAATCCCAAACATACGCAAACGTACGATAACGAAATCGAGAAATGCTTCATTCTTTGAACATATAATTTCGTACAAAATCAAAGAGGAATCAAGCTCTTCTAAAATGACACACGAGATTATGATTGAAAATACTCAGGATCAAGAACAAGAAGAGGAGGTTGAGGTTGAACCAAAATGTAATAAAAAAGAAAGAATAGAAAAATCTTTTGATCCTGATTTTCTGACTTTTATGTTAGAAAGTGAACCTCAAAACTTTCAATAAGCTGTGAACTCTTCAAAAGAATCTCAATGGAAAGAGGTCATTAAAAGTGAATATATTCCATTTTGCAAAATCATAAATGGGAGCTAGTGGACATTTTTCCAGGAAGTAAACCATTGGGATACAAATGAATTTCAAAAGAAAAATTAAAGCAGATGGAACTTTCGAGAAGTATAATGCCGATTAGTAATGAAAGGTTATAGACAACGAGAATGCCTTGATTACTTTGATACATATTCTTTAGTGACAAGAATAACATCAATTAGGACAATTTTTGCGACCGCAACTCTGCAAAATTTTGAAGTATATTAAATGGATGTTAAAACTGTTTTTTTAAATGGAGATTTAGACGAAAAAAAATTGCATGGAACAACCGAGGGTTGCTCATTGCCAGGACAAGAAAAGAAAGTATGACTTGAAACAAGCACCCAAACAATGGCATGAAAATTTTGATAATGTTATGATAGAATGTGGATTTAAAATCAACGAATGTCACAAATGTGTTTACATCAAAAACACCAAAAATGGTTGTCATTTTATGTCTTTATATTGACGACATACTTATTGTTAGTAGTAACGATAAGATGATTAAATCTTCTAAAAATAAGTTGAATTCGAGATTTGACATGAAATATATGAATTTAGACGATGTGATACTTAGGGTTAAAATTACAAGAACATCAGATGGATTCGTTCTAAGTCAATCACATTATGTAGATAAAATTTTAGAAAAGTTCAACAAAAATGATTTCGACATGGCTAAAACACCAATAAATACAAGTCAGTATCTAAAAACAAAGGTGAAAGTGTCTTTCAAGTAGATTACTCGAGAATTATTGAAAGTTTGATGTACTTGATGAGCTGTACAAGACCAGACATAACCTACACAGTTTGTAAACTGAGTAATTGCACAAGTAATCCAGGAGTTGACCACTGGACGAAATAGTGAGAGTACTAAGATATTTAAGGTATACTTGTAACTATGAACTGCACTATACCAGATATCCAACAGCCATTGAATGATCTAGTGATACTAATTGGATATTTGATATAAAAGACTTAAAGTCCACTAGTGAATTTGTATTCACATTGGGAGGTGCAGCTATATCCTGAAAATTCTCTAAACAAACAGTTATAGCAAGATATACCATGGAGTTTGAGTTTATAGTCTAGATAAATGTGATGAAGAGGTTGAGTGGTTACGTAACTTCTTACATGATATTCCAAGATGGTCTAAACATGTACCAACAATATGCATATACGGTGATAGTCAATCAACGATTAGAATGACACGTAATAATATGTATAATAGTAAGTTTAGAGATATACGACATAGGCATAATAACATAAGACAACTACTCTCAACTGGAGTTATCTCTATTGACTATGTATGGTCAAAGGATAACATTGTGAATCTGCTAATCAAAGGGTTAAATAGAGAGTTTGTTGAAAAATTATCGAAATGAATGTGACTTAAGTACTTGAACGAATGAGTTAATACAAAAAAAAAAATCCAGTCTAATTGATTGGAGATCCCAAGATCTAGGTTCAAAGGGACAATCTAATTGTAAAGACTTAATTGAATCACCGTAAGGGACATAATCTCTAATCCATTCTTATGATGTAATAGTGATGCCTGTAAGGATGAAGGATAAACAATAGGTTTTTAATGATTCTTATGCGTCGAAAATCGATCGAAGTAATGCGGGTTACTTGTCATAAGAAATCACCTATGTGAGATAGAAGTGGAGCTGCTTCTAAGGAAATTATGTGGGACTCAATTCTTAGAAACTTTCACAGAACCAGGAAAATGTTCATAACCAAAGTGAACATAACTATGAGAACTGAGTTGTGTTAGGAACAATCCTATGTGGAGTGTGTCATCGTTTACAAAAGAAGACGGAATAGTTCAATGACATCATGTCTAATAATCAGCTAGTAAAGTAGATATACTTACACAAGGAAATGTTCAAAGGGTAACACCTACCTATACTATGCAAGTTTTGACCATTGAACTCTATCACCATGTCTATCTGTCATTGTTGTTATTTTCATTCATGTAGTGGATTGTTGAAAAATAATATATTCAAGTTGAATGAAATTGTAATAACAATTCTTAGATTACAAATCTAGTCAATTCTATAGTTAATTTGTATTTGAATTGGTTCAATTCCATAATAAATTTGTGGTTACAAATTCATTCATGACTATTGTAATATTATTTGTATTAAATACAAAATTAACTAAGTATTTGAAACTTCTCTCATGCTAGTACCATATAAGAAGGAGCTCTCCTTATTCTTCACACCAATTTTTTTTTTTTTTTTGAGAATTATTTATTCTCTTGTTTCTCTCCTCTTTATTTCTAGAGTTTAGTTCTTAGTATCTTAAATAGTTTAGTTCTTTATTCTAGTTTTGTAATAGAATTGTGAACATTCTTTGTTCGTTTAAAATTAGTGACGAGATGCTAGTCAGCTACTTTCAACCGTTGTATCCTTGGGAGATAGATGTCATCGGTTCTCTTGCATCACAGTGGGAAACGAATTTATTTTAAAGAAACTGTGTGCAATATATGCTTCAGTTCCTTTCAATACAACTACTACCTAAACAACAATTTACTCTAATTTTATTGTTACTCCGTTTATTGTAACGTTTCTTTCCATTATTTTTTTATACAATTCGAGCAGCATTTCTAATTTCCTTTTTGTATTTTTCCTAACAAGAAATGCCATCTGAACCTGATGCAATGGTGTGGAAAACTCTAGAAGGTGCATGTAGGTCATGGGGTGATATAGAATTGGCAACTCAGGTAGCCTGCAATTTGCTGCCCGAAGAACGCTGTACCTACGTTAATCTCTCGGACATGTTAAGAAGTGGGACGAGAAGGCTAATGTAAAGAGGCTGATGAAGGAGATGGGAGTCAAAAGTACCTCGTTGGAGTTGGATAGAAGTTCAAAATGAGGTGCATGCTTTTAATGCAGATGATTCACACCCTTGTTGCCAAGAAGTATACCAGATATTGAGAGAATTAACGGATCAAATTAAAATTTCTGAAACTAATAATACCTCAATCATATATTTGGATGATCTGAATCTTGTGGATGGAAATTGAAGTCCAGGTGCGGATCATTTACTGAAATCTGTGAAGATTTGAATTCCCAAATTAACATTTTTTGGATGTAAAATTGAGAATGTTATATCGGATCGTGTTGGAGAAGAATTGTATCTTGCTCAAAAACTCATTGAGAATGTTATTCGGGGTCGTCTAGTATTAGCAAGAAACAGTAGTGCACCTACTGCACTAAGGTGCGAGCCTTCAGGACCAAGGAGTATTTTTATCCTCTCGAGGCCGTTTGGTGCGAAAGAACAACCATTAGATAGGTGAAAGAAGCATACAATTTTACTGGTATCTCCTCACCCTTGTCATGTAAACTGATGTAATACTCTTGTTTCCATAAAAGAAGAATGACTGTTACCAGCATGCATTTTTGTTATGCAGAATCATGTTCCTATAAAATATCCCAACTGCATAAAAAAGTTGCTTTGTGAAGGCACTATTTCTAAGAATTCATGCCCGCTACTATTCCTTATAAATTTCATTTGTTTTACTTTTTTCCGTACAGTTGAAAAGGATGGAGAACAGGAAAGAAGTGACTGGTTCCAGAGAGAGGACATACATCTATGGATGAATGAATGGCAGGCTGGCTGAAGAAAGTGACTACGCCTAAACAGACATGAGCAATGCTGTTTGTACAAAAAATGATGACAAAATTGTTGACAAAATGCCACATGACGATCTCCTATTACAGGACGTAAAAAAGGATGACAAAATTGTTGACAAAATGCCACATGGCGACCCCCTATTGGCATTTTGTCAACCACTTCGTCATCCTCTTTTGTACAAGTAGAATTATTAAAACAGACAGTTGGCTAACATCGTGTATCTCCTTCGAGCATACAAAGAGGAGAGAACAGGCAACAACTTACCGTAGTAAACATGCTCAGAAATTCAAACTCAGACTTGTCATCCATTCATCCAAATGTTCAAAGATTTGGCCATTTTTCAAAATAGCAACCCAAAAGTGTTCATTTGGCGCATTTTCCTCTCACAGTGTTTGTCAAAACGTATGTGATCATTTTCAGATTGTGTGGCCTATATGTTTGTTGCTAGAAATGTGTAATCTTGATAAGGATTTAATTTATGTCATCCAATACAGTATAATAATTCATGTGACCCATTTATAAGTCGGCGCAAACTTAACGTGATCTTTGTATGTCAATTATTTGTAGTATTTGTCGAACTATACGTGATTTTCATCATGAGTTGTGATCTTCTTATAGCTACAAATGATGACACAATGCATCAGTCAATGAAACGAAATCATGAATGAGTAGAAGTATAAAAATTAGATGAACTTTATTGTGCTACTTTTGTTATGGACTTTGTATTATTTTTATTGCTTTAAATTTGTATGAGACCAATATTAATATACTGTGATGCAATGTTTAGTTAAAGTTCCACAGTTGTTTTGAGATTTTAAATCAATACCCCCCACCCCCCCCTCCCCCTCGTCTTCTTGCAAAATATATTTTCTGCTATCTTTTTTCAACCACACATTATTTAATAAAATAATATTACACGCAAATTCAAAACTTTTTCTTATTTTTTAACTGCACATTTTTCATCAATCTACTATTCCAAAATGTAATCTACACCAAAAATGAGGCTCAAACAAGCTCATATTTTTGTTTAACTTGTTTGAAAGACGCTATTTGCTATGAAAACAGTAATTTGAAACCAAGCTAAACCCAAAATTTTTTGAATTTTTCCAAAACGATTTAAATGGCTTTGTTTAAAAGTCGAACAAAAACTATTCAAATCAAACCATGTTAACATCTAGACACAAGTGTAAAACGAGGTGGTGCAACTTGATCAATTGTGATATACAAACATGCTCAAAGACATGTTAAAAAACAAGCGAACGTGTGTCAAAACATGATTGAACAGTTTGAAAAATAAAAAATACAAACACTCAAATAGGTGCTGCTAAGTCAGTCTGTTCATTTTTTTCTCGTCTTTGAATATATTCAATCATCATTATTCAACCTAATATTCTAAGGGTAGGCCAATTTCACGTCAAGGCTCTCTCAATGCTCATCAATGGACATCCTAAGAACATCTCTATGAAACTATCTAAATACAAACCCCAAAAGACTATTCTAACCATTTTAATTAAAGAGTGGAATTGACTCTATAATGATTGATAAGTTGTAGATTTCAATACTCTATTTCTTAAATTATTCAAATTATATATGAATTGATTAAAAATTAACAAATAAAAAATATATTATATAAAAGATGAGGAGAAATCAATAAGAGTGTGTTTAATTGACTTTATTTTTCATGAAAAATGTCATTTTCTTAACCTAGATTCCTACTTTTGGTGTGTTTGATTAACAATTTTTTTTTCATGAAAAATATTTTTCGATTTTTGATCTTGTGATCATATTTTCCTTAAAAATAAGGAAAATATTTTCTTTAAAAATAAATGATTCTTATTTTTCAGGTAACTCACACTCTATTTCTTCCTCTCATCTAACCACTCTCTTTCATCTACCCACTAATAAAAAAAGGACAAGTATAATATTTTTTGGATAAAAAACTAAATCAATCAAACACATTTAATTAATAATTTTCATACAAATAAGTTATAGACAATTTAATTGCATAGAATTTATTTTCTTTTAATACAAATTTCATACTCGCAATCAAACGTACCATAAACGTTTCTTGAAGAAAGATAAGATGACGAGTCAAAGTAAAGATCATTATTGAATTATATAAAAAAATTTACTTTCTAACTTTAACGATGTTCTTTATAAATAAAGAGTATCTTGGAGTTCGCTACAAACCAACATCACAATCACCAAGGCACATAGACCGTGTTGTCATGAAAGAATTCAGTATACTATTCTTGGTTAAGACAAAAAAAGGTACAAATTTTACTCTCTTTAACTTTAACGATATTATTTATAAATAAAGAGTATCTTCGAGTTCATTGCAAACCAACATCACAATCACCAAGGCGCATAGACCATCTTGTCACGAAAAAAATCAACATACTATTCTTGGTTAAGACGCACACAAAAAATAAAAAATAAAACTGGTACATCATTCTACATAACAGCATGTTTTCATGTAGATTTTTTGAGAATAATTTTTGTGAAAAGTGAATATTTTGGAGAATTCTTGTAAAAAATAGGAAAACATTATGGGTCCACGTGCAATTTTTTTTCGAGGATGTGTGACTAAAAATAAGTTCGAAAAAAAATGAGTTTTAAAGAATATGTAAACATGGACTAAATTTGGACTAATGATTTGATTGAAATATCTGGGAATATTGCTTTCAAGGCCCATATTCAGCTGGCTTCGACGACTAGTGTTCACACATCTTCAGTAGTATCACTGAATGTTATGGTCTGTGACTTAAACTGTACGGTACATGACAATATAAAAGAAGAAAACAAGCCAAAATCTTTTTAACTTTTTATACTCTCCAATCTCATTGAATACCAAGTACCAAACACACCCTATGATAGTAGTAGCAAACAGAACAAATTCAGCCTCCTCCCGAATCTAATCCCATGAATCAAACAGTGCCAAAGGTCATATTTTCCATTTGGGTTTGGATGATGGATTATGTTATAGAACACACTGACATGCATTAAAGAGAACAAGAATCACATATAATTTTGGAAAACTCCACATATTACAAATTGAAACTCAACATGCCAACATCAATTCTGGAAGAACGGTTTTAAGTTGAATTACATGCCCAAAATTTACATTCACAGCCCTATTACTAGAAAAAAAAAAATCTATTTGGCTGACATTTATCAACAGATACATAATCCCACTCATCAGATGGAAGCTCAAATGCAAGGCACGAAAAAACAAAGAAATGTAAAAGCTAATGAGGTAGAACCTGTGACCTCCTTCAGCTGGCTTTTCTCTCTATAAAATGAAGTAATCATCAAAAGACATTCCTGTGATAGAAATAGATAATAGCAATTTTCATTAAGTTCGAAAAACATTCACACAAACAAGGTTATATAGGACTATAAAAGATCGTTTATACTATCTTCAGATGCAAAACAGGAATCAAGCTACTTTACCATTCTAACTCAAGATTTTATCTAACCACTGTCAACAGGAAATTGCAGACGCAATTGTACACAGTAGGTCCATCCTGAATTCTTTTAGTACCTTGTTCAAAAATAAATTGGAACTGAAGAGGATTGAAATGCCATATTTGAGAACTACCTTTCAGATCAAAAAGTCCTATATGCTGTAAAATATTTTACATTGGCTCACTCCATGTTCTTTACGATTTACATCACAAAGAAAAGAAGCAACTTAAAACTATTAAGGTTAATAATTGACAAGAAACACAGAGTATTTTGACAAAGATTTTAAATTTGTATATTATTCCATTTCTATTATGTCTCAACTAACAAACTTTTAGCAAAATAATCTACTGATTTGGAAATAGTATGCCATAGGAGGGATGATATCATTTCGTTAGAGTTCAAAATGTTCTTCAATCAGACTGGGACGACAATTTCACAGCCCAGTCTTGTACCACAACTTATACAGGATAGTTTACAACAGTATTAGTTCTAGAACTCCACTGACTCAACCGTATAAGAGAATACGATGATCCTGAAATTAATCAAATTGGTCAAATATGACTTCAATGAAAAAATGAAGGAACCAATGAAAGAAAGCAAGGAATATGCAAATGATTAAGTAAAACACGAGTACCATGCATCATTTTTCTACTCAAATAATAGTGTGTCTATATGATAATTTATCATCAAACTAGGAGACAGAAGGAACCGGAAGAGATGAGTGTCGACGTGATAACATTTAGTCTAAATTGTGCACTTCCCATTGAAAAACTTGCCTTTAATAATTTTTTCATAAATCTAGACCTAGTGTGAAATTGCAATATATACTGAACATTTAATAGATACCAACTATCAACTGCGACAACAATTGGTACATAATGATCTTAAAGAGCATTTAATATGATTTCAGAAGTGGGAGGTGGTGACTGGCTCATGTACAATTAAGAAAGCACATTCAGGATAGCAAGAAAATGTAAATCTTGTGCTCCTAGACTTTTGTTGACAAAAATTATACATATAGCACATAAAAACCATAGAAGCTGTTGGCATCCGCTTCGATGATCAGACAGTGGCAACAAAGCTAAAGAAATGAAAAATAAAGAACTGAATGATCAGATAATTGCAATCCTTTAAAAGATGCTGGTAATGCAATCAATTTAACAAATTAAGCCCACACCATTCCAACTCCAGTTTCCCGAACAAGTTACAATATAGACAGAGATAAAAAGTACCATAGGGTGTAACAAACCTATTAAAACAATAGGAAGATGCCCGACGTAGAAAAGTTCATTAAAGTTTTTCTCCACTTTTTTGTCCTTTGAACAACAAACCACACACCAAACAGTGCCTAAATCAGAATAATAACATTATTTGATCCAAGGAAAAAAAAAATCGAAAAACAAAGTAACCAATTATGGGGCAACCACCCGTAAAGGCTTAACCAGCTGTAGTTTAAGCTCAAATGGGAAGGAATCAGACTGCATAATTAAATTTTCAAGAACCCAATTATAAAGCAGATAAACAAATAATACACGAGAACTATACTTGAATACCATATGCAACCCAACATTAAATTGAAACAAGTATTACCTTCTTCAGCTACATCAAATCGGATTGAGTAAAATTGTTCTTTTCTTGACTAGTGCTTTTTCGTTCTTTGAGACTGTTTCTCAGTTGCTAGTCTGTAAATCCAGTAAACCTATTCATACACGCACGCAATTACTATAAAATCAGAAGGCTGAAACTGGCTGAATCTTACACGAATCTTTATATATTAATAACAGATTAAATTAGAAAAAATGGGCATATCATTTTGTGTCGGCCGTGGTGTGGGGTTTACCAGAGCGAAGACGTGGGCGCCAATGAGAATGACTACCATTAGAGGTATGAATTCAAGAATCCATGGCCGACTCGAAGCTTGTTGGGGATTCGCCATTTTTACTAGTATATTCACGGTTCTCCGATCCCTCTCTATAAACCCTGTGATATGGAAAATATTATTTTATGGAACAGCACAATTTTATGGAAGAATGTGTCGTTAAAAATGAATAGAAAAATAAGAATAAATTTTTTAATTTGACTCAAAAGTGCTAAGTGACAAATGCATCAATAGTCTCCAACCTTTAAATTTAACAATTTGATCCTCAGCTTTCATTGTAATTGTATATTTAGTGATGTGATGGTTCGGGATGGATCAGATCGATTCCTTGATTTGGTGGGTAAATGCCCATCGTGTACCCATTTAATCGTCCAATCTACAAGTACCCTTATCATCAACAAATATGTATTTAAATTGGTGATAGATGTCGATTCGATAGCAGTAGATGAAAATTATGGTAGTAAGCAAGTTATCACCATCACCCCACATCTATATAATTACTTATTGGCTAATGTTAGTGAGCCTCGTGTATACCCTCCAATTTTATCTTCGATCAATTGTTTTGTACTTCAAGTATGATATAATCTCAATATTGGGGTTGAAGATTTAAATGACTACAAACATGGTCCATCTCTACAAACTTTAAGATTTCAGATGAAATAGTTACGGTTAACAAGGTTTTATGTTGCATTTCAGATTTTGTGTGAGCTCATAGAGGAGACAGTTACTGTGAGAGTAGTCAAATGCATGTAATTCATCATGGTTTAGATCAAATACAGTTTTCTAATAATGTTTCCCTATTGTTGTTGTCACGTTTTGATTTGCTAAATAAGTTTGTCTATCTCAATTCTGCTTTTTATGTGAATCTCTATCATCCTCAATTCATCATTTATTCTCAATAACTATTAGCGGTTGATAAGTTCTGATTTAGTTGTAAGTATAGCTAGATCAAGCAAAACTTCTTGAAGTACTTGTTCATATACTAGGGGCAGAGAGGTGTAGCGAAGTCGTGTGGTTGCTTTGGTCCTAATGGAAGGAGATTGTCTGGTAGAACTTAGAATCTCTCTCTCTCTCTCTCTCTCTCTTACCGACCCTAATCTCGATCTCAACATGAGTAATTTCTTGATTGGCCTTATATAGTTGATCTCTTCTAGCTATACAGCCATGATACTAAATTACAAAATAATTTGATCTTATCAAATTTTAGCATATTTCCCTGCATTTATAATTTGGGTTCATTTTACTGGTGGGAGTTGGAGGTATTATAGTTATTGATAATGTCTTTTGGCATGGAATAGTTGCTGATCGAGGCAGGCGATGAATAACAAGAAGGATTTTGGTTGCTTGGACTTTTCAATAGGATATAACTAATATGGTTCTCATATCTGGTAGTCGAGAATGCATGTTAGTACTCTTATGAGTATGCTAATGTACAAGTCAATCTTTTTACAAACGATGAGAAGCGTGATATCAAGGTGAATATTGAATCATAAATTTGATAATTGTAACATATTCTTATAGATAATTCTACCATTTTTAAATTAATTAAATAAATCTTCAGGTCCTTTGAAGGAAGTCTACAAAAATGAACTTTCGGATTATAGGTTTTCGAGACTTTTGGCTATTACATAGACGTTCTCATTTTAAAATTTATAGACAACCGTCGTCATTAGTTCATAGTGGTAAAGTAAAATGTCGGTACTTTTCAAGAATATAATATTCGAGATTCTCACGTGATAAAACGAGACTTGCAAAACGGGGAAATCCTTTTGTACCGACACAATTTACAAAAATTAAAGATGACAAAATGCATAGCTCTTTCACTAAAATACAGCCTACGAAATGCAAAATTAGCAATACATTTATTTTTATGCAATCAGATATTAATTTTTTAGATATAAAAATTCCTCTCTTTACAACTCAAGAAATAGTCGTCGCCTATAGCATCCAAAGCGAGTGAAACGTGTCACCCTCCGAAGTCGCCGCGCCTTCTAATTTTTCGCCGCTTTCCCAATCTTTCCCCATTTACGCATTTTTACAAACACTTAACTCAAATGGTTGCATTACACAAATGAAGTGAGATCTCAAAAAATTCCGAACCCCAATTTTCCGTTTTTCTTCGCATCTCATTTCTATGAGGAGCCTCGTTGCATGTCTTAAACGACACTGTTCCACGGTTCACTCAACAAGTAAAATTTTCTTTTTCTCGATTGCAACTTATTACTGTAGTACCCAT
Organism: Fraxinus ornus; assembly: GCA_903798235.1. Classification (NCBI taxonomy): domain Eukaryota; kingdom Viridiplantae; phylum Streptophyta; class Magnoliopsida; order Lamiales; family Oleaceae; genus Fraxinus; species Fraxinus ornus. The sequence continues at coordinate 53,569 of CAIGRF010238313.1, forward strand.
ATTTTTATTAGTTTCTAAATCTAAATTAGTTACCATGAAAAGGGGATTCGAAGTAATTCATCACTCAACTGACCCAGATTTTTAATTTTTTTATTGATTTTTCTGGGCGTGAATGTTGTGATTTATAGAGTTCCGTTAATGCGTTTGTTCTTATTTGGAAGCTGATTTCTGTTGTACACTTTTTTATCAATATTCTAAATTTACCAATTGTTTGATTAAAAGGGGTTTCATAGTTATTCATAACTCGACTACCGCGGATTTTTGTTGTGATTTTGATTTATGGGGTTTCATTAATGCGTATCTTTAATTTTGTTTTCACAGCTATACAGAATGACAGTTCGGTTGAGATCATTATGTCGAGATTTGTTCTACTCAGAGGTCCGAAGGATCTCTTAATTAGAAGAGTGCATCATAATTATGTATTGGCGCAATTTTTACACCGGAAATTGTAAGTTTATGGTTGGTCCAAGAGTGTACGCACTGTGTTCACAGCGACTGTAAATGAAAAATTAGACAAGCTCATTTTATATCATACCGTGTGAAGTCCATGCAAAATAGTTCTTGTGGAATGTTAATTGGTGATCACGTGGTGCAATAATATATTCAATGATAAAGTTTTTATGCACATGGTACTGAAAATTCAGGATTAACTATATGGTTGCTCTGTTGATGCTCTAGAATTAATTGTTGAATAGATTCTTGTTGTTGTGGAGGCACCTTTTCGTTTAGTTCTTTTATTATTACAAAACTGGGATACCTTTTATTGCTTATTTATGCTTTTGTATTGTATGATATGCAGTTTTTCGAGTGACTACTCCAGTGTGCATGGCGAAAGGCCATCAGCTGAATATGCAAAGTTGAGAAAAGAGTCATTGGAAAGTGAATTTGGACACGCGCTTGATAGATCAGAAAGTCTTTCCGTGTTATACCGTTTTGGTCCATTCTTGGCTTTGTATAGAGCTGCTATTATTTCATTCCATGTCTTTAAGCTAACAATTTGGCGCTTCTTTGTCCATGATATGAAAAAACGTTCTATCAAGGTTTGTTTGTACAATGCCATTGAAAAGAAATTTCATTCATGATCACATTTTGAGACGATTATAGCACTTGTAGTGAGTATTTGGCCCTAGTCCTATCCAAGAAGGAAGGTTGCATTACGTGGTTAACATGCTCATTTACATCTGAGACGGGCAGTTTTGCCAGTACAAGAAACATATGATTTACATGCTTTCTGGCTGAAGCAACTTTTTATTCATGCTGGTTTTAAGATATATTTATGTTTTCCACTTGATACTGACCGTTGGTACCCGAGTGAGAAGCTATGGCCAAATGTTTGACATTTTACCAAGGAACATGAGCATATCAACGTATACCCAAGTGAATAATAAGGGTATTTGTGGTGTGCCCCACATTATGAATGGGGTGCATATCCTGTGGAACTGATCTCTCCAAATTGTGCTTCTTCATAAAGTTGTGCTACTTGTTCACACGTTGGTCTGTTGGGAGGTTCAAAATCCAAAGGCTGCCTGTAGAACGTGTAGGTCTAGCTGTCTAGATTGCAAGGACAGTTAAACATTGAAATTGGAAAAAAATCATTTCATGCATTTCAAATTTGGTATACAAATATGTTAGATAGATTATTCCAAGTGGCAAAGCTTTTTGTGTTTTTTCTTGAAGATGTGCATCCTAATAGTATATTATTATATTACTCATCTTCAAATTAATACATTGATTCGGGGAAAAGATAATCCTTCATTACATGTGCATAAATTTTTGCACTTGTCGAATGAAATATATTACACACAACATGCAATGACTTCGGTTAGAAATTATGATGAGTCCTATATATTATGTATGCAAATAGTGAAATGCTTGTTAGCTGTTTCTTAATTACTCTATGATTTTCAGACTCGTTGGGCTAACTAATCATGCAACTCTGTCTTATCATTTTGCAGTTTCGTGAAACTCTTATTAGCCTGGGGCCTTTTTATATCAAGGCAAGTTATACTTCACGTCCTGGATTTGTAGTTTGTAAGCTGTTGATATCATGTTTCTGCATTTATGGCTTTATTTACTGCAAATCTTACCTTCCATCAGTTTTTTTATTCATCTCATGAACAAAAATGGGTCCCTCAGGGCCACCGAGGTGAGAAACGGCTGTAAACTTCAGGCCCCGTGGGATTAGTCGAGGTGCGCGCAAGCTGGCCCGGACATCCACGGTTATCAAAAAAAAAAAAAAAAACAAAAATGGGATTTCTTTCTTCTTTTCTGTGATCTATTTATAATAATATATCTGTGCTTCTAGCATGTTGTAAAGGTGGCCTTTCATGCATTATCTTATGACTATGTATAGACTCAACTACACGTGGGATAGAGAAAGCAAAATAGTGTTACTTTTTTTTTGATTAATTGATCCCTGGATGTTTATTTGGTACCTCCTATAAGGGTTGCTATTAACTCCACTGTTTTGTTGTTTTTGTGAAGGTAATGGAAGAAAAATGTCAAGCAGAAAAATTATTACATTTTACATATAGGCAAGAGATCTCAAAATCATAATCTGACTACTAATATAAACCCCAAATTACTATTCCACTAGGCGACTTCATTACTGATCAATTTTGTATTGAAGTTCCAAATGAGAGAATAAAAGAACTCTCCTACAGAATAGCCATCAAACTAAACTTGATTTTATGGGGGAATTATCACGGTTCATCAGCAATATATGTATGGTTTAAGCTGCACCTTTTCACACCTCCAATTCTATCAAGCTCTTCCAAAGTTGCCCAAAGCTTTGGATCTTCATAATCTTTAGTTAGAAAAGCAGGCTTTTCTTCCATAAGTGTGCTGGATTTCCTGTTGTCAAGCAAATTACAGGCTTCGGAAAAATTTCCCTTTTTTGTTTGACTGGAGAGAGATAAAATTTATTGTAACCAGTGAGACTACCTGGAAAATGGGTTTAGTCAATATCATTACTTCAGACTTTTGCTTTTGTAGGTCTGGGATTTTGTGCTAGGCAAAAACTCAAAGATTATTTTGAAAATAAAGCAAAACTTTAAGAAACGTCTACAACTACATAGAAGTCATTTCAATGGAACATGGAAACAATCCTACTAGAGGTGAATGGTAGTAGGGTTGGATCCAGTGTAGGGGAAGAAAGGGTGGAACACAATGTCAATTATCATTGTTAAAAAAACTACTTTTGGCTTTTGCCTTGAGTCCCTCTTAAAGTGAGTTGTTTAGAATACAATTTTTGGGAACTTATTAATTGCTACTTTATTAATCTTTTTGGTGCTTGTATGGAAGTTTGACTTTAAATTTTGTTGATATGTTTTATTATGGACGTTTAAGATGGTTTATGGTTTAT
>CAIGRF010238313.1:56969-69218 GCA_903798235.1 Fraxinus ornus
ATACATTGATTCGGGGAAAAGATAATCCTTCATTACATGTGCATAAATTTTTGCACTTGTCGAATGAAATATATTACACACAACATGCAATGACTTCGGTTAGAAATTATGATGAGTCCTATATATTATGTATGCAAATAGTGAAATGCTTGTTAGCTGTTTCTTAATTACTCTATGATTTTCAGACTCGTTGGGCTAACTAATCATGCAACTCTGTCTTATCATTTTGCAGTTTCGTGAAACTCTTATTAGCCTGGGGCCTTTTTATATCAAGGCAAGTTATACTTCACGTCCTGGATTTGTAGTTTGTAAGCTGTTGATATCATGTTTCTGCATTTATGGCTTTATTTACTGCAAATCTTACCTTCCATCAGTTTTTTTATTCATCTCATGAACAAAAATGGGATTTCTTTCTTCTTTTCTGTGATCTATTTATAATAATATATCTGTGCTTCTAGCATGTTGTAAAGGTGGCCTTTCATGCATTATCTTATGACTATGTATAGACTCAACTACACGTGGGATAGAGAAAGCAAAATAGTGTTACTTTTTTTTTGATTAATTGATCCCTGGATGTTTATTTGGTACCTCCTATAAGGGTTGCTATTAACTCCACTGTTTTGTTGTTTTTGTGAAGGTAATGGAAGAAAAATGTCAAGCAGAAAAATTATTACATTTTACATATAGGCAAGAGATCTCAAAATCATAATCTGACTACTAATATAAACCCCAAATTACTATTCCACTAGGCGACTTCATTACTGATCAATTTTGTATTGAAGTTCCAAATGAGAGAATAAAAGAACTCTCCTACAGAATAGCCATCAAACTAAACTTGATTTTATGGGGGAATTATCACGGTTCATCAGCAATAGATGTATGGTTTAAGCTGCACCTTTTCACACCTCCAATTCTATCAAGCTCTTCCAAAGTTGCCCAAAGCTTTGGATCTTCATAATCTTTAGTTAGAAAAGCAGGCTTTTCTTCCATTAGTGTGCTGGATTTCCTGTTGTCAAGCAAATTACAGGCTTCGGAAAAATTTCCCTTTTTTGTTTGACTGGAGAGAGATAAAATTTATTGTAACCAGTGAGACTACCTGGAAAATGGGTTTAGTCAATATCATTACTTCAGACTTTTGCTTTTGTAGGTCTGGGATTTTGTGCTAGGCAAAAACTCAAAGATTATTTTGAAAATAAAGCAAAACTTTAAGAAACGTCTACAACTACATAGAAGTCATTTCAATGGAACATGGAAACAATCCTACTAGAGGTGAATGGTAGTAGGGTTGGATCCAGTGTAGGGGAAGAAAGGGTGGAACACAATGTCAATTATCATTGTTAAAAAAACTACTTTTGGCTTTTGCCTTGAGTCCCTCTTAAAGTGAGTTGTTTAGAATACAATTTTTGGGAACTTATTAATTGCTACTTTATTAATCTTTTTGGTGCTTGTATGGAAGTTTGACTTTAAATTTTGTTGATATGTTTTATTATGGACGTTTAAGATGGTTTATGGTTTATATTTTGTTTCTATAATCTTTTGAATTATTTTAATGGTTTATCTTGAGGCTTATGTCGCAATGCCTCGCATTAGGGAGTTAAAATACCTTGAAATCCAATTGAGCCTTTTTAAATATTGCTTAATATGTGGTTTAGGAGTTAATCATATGAGTAAATTGATACTACGTACTGCCCCACGAGGAATGCTTTCACCGTAAGGTTTTACATCTGATATAGCCATTCAAAAGTGGAGAATCCCTTGGACGTCTAGAGTAACTCTAGACTTTCCTGTTCATATTAAGAGGGTGTTTGGTGGGAATTAAAATTAGATTTTTAGTAGATTGTAATAAAAGTTTTTGAAATGTGTGGTTAAAAAGTTGTGGGAACCCATGAAAGATGTTGTTAATATTAATTGTTTGACTTTGACCTGAATTAAATTTTAATCCAAGACCAAACAGGGGCTATATATATATTTTAAAATTTATAAAGAGCTCAGACTTGAACAACAAAGCAGGAGTCTACCAACCAAGCATATTGTGTTCATCATCTTGCGATGTTCCCATAGAGCTGGAGTACACCTGCTTTATAGGGCCCAATAAAGTGTTGTGATATATCTGAAAGAACTGTATGATATGATACCTGCTTTCCTCACCTGGCTGGTGCAGTAAAATATTCAAGTGATTGCATCTGATTAGGCACATTTCTTTGAGTAGATGAGTGGAAGTATTTTCTTCTTTAATGTCATTAATAAAGAAAATAAATCGGAAACTCATAGTCAAAATATGGTAGCGTCATATCTTGGTGGCTCTATCTTTGTAGGATCATTGCATCTAACTATACTAGACAATTAACTAACTTCTGTTTTCTGATTGTAGCAGATGAATGTTTGCTTCATGACTTGTAATCATTTCTATGTTTGATTTCATAACTAGGTATAATGAAATTTGTACTTTCTTGCCTATTCATTTTTGACGAGTAATATTTTCTTTAAGGTTGCAAACAATGGAAGAGATGAATAGTAAGATATATGGATCTGTATATGAATGTTCAAGGATGCTAAGAACATATATATATTTTTTTAGAATTATATAAGTCTTGGTAAGGATCACAGATTAACACAAAAAGGATGTTACAGCCATGAAGCATATGACATGTTATGGAATCACTAAAATGATAGTGATGTATTTGAAAAGGATAGTAGCCTAAGCCAACCTAGGTTCATTCCTCACTATCTCTCAAACTTCCAAAGAGAACTCCCCGGCTGCTTCTTGATTCAATATCAGTCATTTGTGACTGTATACAGTTATTCACTTGCTATCATTGTTGATGGTTCAATAAATTCTAGGCAATCTATTTGATTAACATCATACAACTGAATTTGTGACCACTGCATCATTTTAAATCTTTTATGGGCTACCAAAACTTTATATTTTGATTAAATGGGTGAATAGGTGGTAATTAACTATTTCTGGAATTAACAGCTTGGACAAGCTTTGAGCACGAGACCAGATATACTGCCAACCTTATATTGCCAAGAACTTGCTAAGTTACAGGTATGCTGGCCTTTTTGCAGTGTAGTGTAATCTAGCTGAATGCTGGATTAGGGTGAGAATTATTTTCGACTCATCAGTTACCTGGCACGTGCTTTTCTTTGTTGCTTTTTATTTGACAACTGATCGCGTTCCAGGATCAAATACCTCCTTTTCCAACAGACGTCGCCATCAGATCTATTGAGTCTCAGTTGGGAATGCCAATATCAAAAGTATTTGCTGATATTAGCGAGAAGCCTATTGCTGCAGCGTCCTTGGGACAGGTTTACAAAGGTTCGCGAATCGAGATCTGTAGAACAAATTTATACGTTTCATTCTCCTCCGGTCAACATCTATCGGTAGATTGCTCAATCAATGGATTTTCCATATGGTTGACCTCATAAGTATATGAGACAGATAAGGCGTTAATAGTAATATTACAGATCTTTTTTACACCTGTATGTGGAACAACATGACATTGACAATAACTTGGTCTATAATATGGTTATAAATATGCTCAGTGATTGAAACAATTGCTAATACTTTAGTATTGCCTTGCTTATGTTCTGCATCTAGAGTTGAAAGAAGTATTATGAATTTAATTGAATTTATTCTCTCAGAAAATACACTCAAAAAGTAAGCCAGAACTTCAGAAGTAAGTCCTAATATCATTTTGATTTAAAGAAAGTTAGGCTTCTTGGACTTGGCAGAAGAAGATATTAATGTAGGATGATATATATCGGATATATCAATATAATATATCGTAGGTGAGCTGTCTTAGACTAGGGGTTTTTGTGCGTTGCCTTGTTGTTAAGTTACTACCTCTCCCATCAATGAAGTACACCAATGCCTTTCATATGATGTTACAAAAAAAATTATTTTATGAAATGAACGATATTCTATACTAGTGACCTCTTTGTCTAAATAGACAATTATATATATATATATACACACACACACACATATACACGTGTACATCTATTCGGAATTCCGTCATATAGTTGATACTAGAAACGACTTCTTTCAAAAGGGTTAATTTTAGGACAAGAAAATTTTGTTTTAGGCATACAACGCATTTGGTTTTCTAAAATGATTACTACTTTATTGTGTTATAATTATGAGAGGAAGTTTGCTGGTGCTTCAGCATTTGGGTTCTTGCGTGCATGAATTGTTCTTCATATCCTGTTTCTTATTTTCTTGTGATTATACTACTCTTTTCTCTTCTTCTGCTGGAGGGATTTGGAATAAGGTACCAATTTGGGTTTGTTGGTCAGAAATACATATTATGCAGCCAATTTAGCTAAATCTTTGTTATCCACTTCAAGTTTTGCAGCTCACTTGCATTCTGGAGAGCTTGTAGCTGTTAAAGTTCAGAGGCCTGGTATGTCGTATTTATTGACCCTCGATGCATTGTTATTTCATATGATTGGAGGTCAACTAAAGCGATTTGCCAAAGCTCGTAAAGATCTGTTAGGGGCAGTGAATGAGGTGGTGAGACTCTTGAACTTGTTATATATACGGAGCCAGTTAACAATAACATGCAATTATGCATTGAATAATCTGTTTGTGGAGTACAATAGCGAGACTACATCTAGATATCAATTACTGGAGTAATTTCTTGCAAACAACATTCTGATGCACATTATTTTGTGTACTCAACTAGCTAATTTACATTATTATATTGACTTTGACTTCTCAAGGATGGGGGTGAATACATGACCATAATTGTTACAAGTATGATTGTACTATTTAAGTGATTGTTTTGCCAATGAAATAGGAAGACAGATGAAGAATGTTATAACATTGTTAGATTGTTCACATATCAATATATTTCCATAACAATTTGGCTCATCCATTGGTCTATTTATTTTCTTTCAAATGGCGCATATCTTTAATTAGATCGTCTATTATGTGTGTTGCAATTTTCTTAGGTTTTCCTTGAATGGATAGGTGAGACACATGTTTGAGGAAATTGATTATATCTTGGAAGGTCAAAATGCTGAGAGATTTGCTTCACTCTACGCCTGCTGCTTCTGTAAGTTCTACATTTACAACCATTGTCTTTTGAGTTGCTCGTTTTGTGGTAGCTTTACGTAACACAGAGAGAGTACAAGTTCAGTTTTTTGTTGCAATATTTACAAATTAAGGTGATGGCTGTTGTGTGTTGATACATGATGCACTCATTTTGGGCAGGATGAGTGGTTTGTCTTGTATTTGACTTTTGTGGAGGTTCATTAGTGTCTTGTGGTTTAACATTGAAGTCTGAGATAAGAGTTCAGTAGACTATCTTTTTAGCTACGAAGTTTACAAATGAACCATTTTTTTTTTATGTTATGTTAAAGATATCTAAGATATGCCATCATTCTGCATGGATGGTTTTGTTTGCCAAAATTTGACACAACCAATCTCAACATGTTAAAAAGTGTCTTAAAATGGCCTGAAGCCTCAAAAGCTTCCTCCATCATGATTGTTATCATTCTTATTAATGAGGATGCTGTAGTTGAGGTACGTTGGGCATAACCAAGATTGTGGAAATTGTTAAAGAAACTAATAGATATGATATTTTGCATATATGCTGGTAAAGTACTATCTTGGAAGCAGAAGATGCCAACATTTTCTGCATATTTTGACCAATGTAATTAGTCATCTTGTGAAGCAATAGAAACCATAGTGAGTTGATGGACAAAGGTAAGCAGACGATTATGGTGTTCTGTACCATGCAGTAGTGCATGAGACACCTCATCCGAAACACACACACACACACACACATGCTATCTTGTTTTCTGTAGTTTGCTGTCATTTCTCCATTATGGTAAATCAAGCAGGGAACTTAGAAAATATTTGCGTGCTTTGGTACAACCTTTCTATTTCCCCTTTGTTTCATTGGTTATGATGTATGATTTGGTTATCAGATAATGATGAAAGGAATTCCAAAGATAATACTGTAGCATATGCGAAAGCAAGTGGGATCAAGATACCTAAAATATATTGGAACTTAACCCGTAAAGCTGTGCTTACAATGGAATGGATTGATGGGATCAAGCTTACGGATGAAAATCGTCTACGGGAGGCCCGTCTAAATCGGAAGAAACTCATCGATGAGGTAGTCAGATGCATGGTTCCTAAATTTGCGCCCCTCCCTCCCTCCAACCAACCAACCAACCAACACACACACACACACACACACACACATACACACAAAACTTTACCTTTTTAATATCTCATTTTGTGAAAGAATTTAGTATGTTATATATTTTGTGTTATTTAAGGTGTTTAATTTTGACTGGGTTTGAGAATCTGGTTCTTCAACATTCACTTAAGTTGGATCTTTCTTCAGTATCAATTCACTTGCAGCTGGGACTTAAATATTTTGGTCCTGTATTATGCTTTTTAGGGGTTGTACTGCTCTTTGAGGCAATTGCTGGAGGTGGGGTTTTTCCATGCTGATCCTCATCCTGGAAATCTTGTTGCTACTGAGGATGGATGCCTTGCTTATTTTGACTTCGGGATGATGGGTGATATTCCGCGGCACTATCGTGTGGGACTTATTAGAGTGGTGAGCAACATTTGGTTCATCCTCAAAATAATATATCACCTGCTGTCTTTATATCCTGCTGGAGTACCTTTTCATTATTCTCTTTCAGCCTTCCTGTTTGATACCGTACCGGTGGGTTAGGCAGGAGTCTGGAGGAAAATGGTTACTTATTCCACTTGAATCATTGTTATAAAAACCGGCCCGGCCCCTTGACCGGACCGGGCAGATTAAATTGATAGAAATGCACTCGACTCTGTCAAAATCGAGCTTTGACCGAGTTAACCGGTCATTTACCCGGTCCGGTTGACCGGTTTGATTAGGTTTTGAAATCCTTTTACAAAATTTTTGGGTCCAAGGGAATTGAACTTTGGACCTCTAAGAAAAATAATGGGTTTCTNCTGTAGAGTACTTCAATGTTTATTATATTCAAGAAGTAATATGTATTCAATTTATCATTATATGTTTCCTAAAAGTAATTTTATAAAAAAATTGGTCAAACATTTAACTTTATTTTATAGACCTAAATAATTAGTGAAAAACAAATTAAAAATTTTAATTTATACTTTATATATTTTTTTATAGGTTTTTATGCAATAATCCGCCGGTTGAACCACCTGGTCGTCTGACAACTATGACTTGAATATTTTAGTGCATGTTACACCTTTTATTATTTTGTCCTAATTGTTTTTGCCTCAAATCCTCAAATGTTGGGCCCTCGTATTAGAGATTTTTCATTTATTTTCCCATAATCATCTTCCATTACTTCGCATGGACGTGAATGTAGTTTTTTTCTGGAAGTTATATGATGTTCTGCACTTTTTGATGAGTTTTGATTTCAGTTGGTGCACTTTGTAAATCGTGATTCTTTGGGATTGGCAAATGACTTCCTGTCTCTGGGATTCCTTCCTGAAGGTGTTGACATACATGCAGTCTCAGATGCTTTGAGAGCATCCTTCGGTGATGGAACAAGACAATCCCAAGATTTTCAGGTCTTGTGACTTTCTATTAGTATCTTTTTATAAACCGTTCAGACTTCAGTGTGTGATCAGTGAGTGTTATGCAGAACTAAACATTTTCATCCCATGGTCTATAATCTATATTGCCTCCATATGTCTAAATGTATTGAATTGTCTTTGGACTCAGGGCATAATGAATCAGTTATTTGATGTCATGTATGAATTCAATTTTTCTCTTCCTCCTGATTACGCTTTGGTGATAAGAGCCCTAGGATCACTTGAAGGAACGGCAAAAGTCTTGGATCCTGATTTCAAAGTGCTTGAGAGTGCATATCCTTTCATCATCGGGAGGCTTTTGGTGGACCCAAGTCCTGATATGAGGAAAATTTTAAGGCAACTTCTCATCCGAAATGATGGCTCCATAAGATGGAATCGGCTTGAACGACTGGTAAGTATCTCACCTGTCCCCCTCATTCTCCTTTCTACAGGTCTCTTTTTACTTATATGGGACATGTCAAGTAGGAAGTGAAGGCTTCTGATTTGGGACTGCAAGAGTAATTTGAGAGAAGTAAATTATTTGGCTTGCACTCGAATAATCTTTATTTAAATGAGCTTGGTCACTCAGCTATGACTTGAAAGTCACCAATGCAATTACTGCAAGAAATAGTGAAATATTTTGTAAGAAAATGCAACTGACACCTAAATACATTACTTCCAGTCAGTGAGTTGGTGGCCAAACTCATCTTCACCAAATTTGAATTAAAGCATTTTGCCAGAAAAAGATTGACACTTTTGTTGAGATCCTCTCACATTGTGGTGGGATCCACGCGGGACCCATATGAAATGAAAAAGAAAAAAAACTCCCCCCACCCCCTCTATTGTGAGGCGGCTGTCAGGGAGGGTTTCAAACCCTCCCTGGCAGCCCAGCATTGTTCCAATCTAAATAGCTTTTAGTTGATTTGTATACCATACTTTTTTTGATAGGGATTTGTATACCATACTTGAAATATTGATGGACTATATACAATTTTATTATTTCAGATAGCAGCAATATCTCAACAGGCTTCTGAAACTGATGAAGTCTCGTCGAAAGATCATGATAATTCTTCAAATCCATTGGGATGGAAGTCCTTTAATATGCGTTCTGTTGTGTCCGCCACTGAAGATCTTTTCCAATTTATCTTGTCCCACAAGGGTTCCAGGGTGCGGGTTTTTCTTGTGAGGGACCTACTTAAGGCCGCCGATACTTTTCTTGAAGATGAAGTCATTGCTTGTTGTTCTAAGGAAAACTCACAGAAAGCTACCTCCCTCGAATCTGAGGTTCGTCTATAGCAGTATTTTGAGCCATTAAAGGCAGTATTACAGCTAACAATGATCCAAGTGCTTTTGAATCAACAAGAGAGACTTCAATTATATTTGGAGGGTCACTACTATTTTTCCTTATATACTCTCTTTTACTCATTTTAATCTTGTTTTACGATTAATTTGGCAGCGTAAGGCAATGCTGATGAGAGTGGTTAATGGGTTTCGATCTCTCCAACATGCAATAAAGTTAGCTCCAGATGTATGGACTGCTATGCTATTTCGTATGTCAACAAAACCCGAATTTCAAAGATTTGCTTTTGCTATTGTCTCAGCCTTGGCGTCACACTCTTGCCGTAAAATTCCAGAAACATTTTGGATTTGTATTTCGAGAATAATTCATGAATTGGAGAAATCTGGTCCTCAAAAGTTATAATGAAATGTAGTTCCTCGTCATTTATTTGATCATTTTATCGTCTGGTTTGTCTCTCGTGGCTCGAATTTTGCTCGGTGAATTGAAAAGAAAAGGAGCTTAGTCTATACATCAAAGAAGCGAAGAGGTCAAGCTAGCTGATTTTAGTCTATGTTTGGTTAATGTTTATAATCGAGGAATCACTTTTTTTTCTTAGGATTTATAAGTATTATTTACTTATTTTCACTCATTTCTATCTAACTATAATTTAAACCATTTGTGAACACTTCCAAACAAGTTTTAAAATGAATAATAGAAATGGAAAATAAAATACGGATACGATTTTTTTCCAGTGCATTATTTTTCGTCAAAATTAAACAATAATTTTCTTTTAGTATTGCAATTGTAATTCACTTTTTTAATAAGTAATTTATTTATTTATTTTTAAGCAGGAAAAACATGACTTGATGATTGTGGGTGAATTGAATGACGACATTCATTACGAGTGACGAGGGGTGTTTATCTAGTGATAATGGACTTCTTGATTTAATGTATAGTGAATTAAAATGTATTATAACTTCACTAGATAATAAATTGAGGGATTTAATTTACTGCTACACTACGTCTAACTCGTGAACACAAATGGTAAATTCATCGCAATTCACAATAAGTAACAAGTGATTGATCACCCCAATTTTAGCAACACTTATCGTTATGCATTTTGTAAAATAATTCATCGCACAAGATAATATGAATCAACATTTCGAAAGATAATTCATTTGGATATATTCATTGATCAAATAGGTTGAAAATATCTCACACCAATTTTAAATGTTCCAACATGAACTGATGTTCCATTAAAATTATATTGTAAAATTTATAATAGGGATGTCAAAATGGCTTGTCGACTCGGGAGGCCCGTGGCTCGGGGCTCGGGACCACCGAGGCTAGGCTTGGGCTGAGCCCATTTTGGGGCATCGACCTGAGCCCGAGCCTGTGGGCTAGTGTCACGGGGCATTTTTGGCACTTTCGGCCGGTCAAGCCAAGCTTTATTAAAAACAAATAAATAAATTAAAACAATATATTTTAAATTCACAAATCTTAAATTCATGCCCGTATAAATTGCACAAATTTTAAATTCTTTAGGAAAATTAGATTTGTCATGAAAAAAAAAAAAAACGAGCCGACTCGAGCCAAAAGCTCGGTCGAGCTTTTGCTCGGCTCAGCTCGGTTCGACTCGACTCGGACAAAAAAAGGCTAGAATCATTTTTGCTCGAGCTTCAAGTTTCGGCTTGTGGCTCGACTCGGTTCGGCTCCTTGACACCCCCAAAGTACGATGACATTCGTTTTCAAAACAAGAAATTTCAATAAAAATTGAACAAATAGTAAAAATGGTTCCATTGAGCAAGCATATACTATTGGTAGAGACATAAAAAATTGTAAAACCCAATACGAAGTCCAAGTGCTTGAATTATTGAAATGTGAGATTGTTCAATAAGTTACGTTGTTATGGGAAAAAAATGAAATCAAAAGAAAAAATTGTTGACAACGCCTATGAAAATAATGTAGCACCGCATATTATAATGATAGGAGGGATATTGAAAGAAATATGTCGAAGAACACCCATGTAGAAATAATTGGTCAACTTAAAAAACGCAATTGAGGTAAAATTGAACTTACTAGAGAAATTTGAAGTTTTTAGACCTACAGTCTAAACATCTAAAAGCATATATACTTATGCCGAAAAAAGAAAAAAAAAAAAAAAATTAAAGTCACAACGTGTAATGCACAACTCTTAACATAATGAATTGTTGATGCAATAACAAGTTTATATCTTGTTAGCCAATGTATAATTCGATCTACTGAATATGGTTATAGCTAACTCATGTTGATTGATTTAATATATCTAATGCATATAAGATCAAGTGATATTATCATGAAGGAAGTAAATACGCCTTGTACTCTTTTTCTTGATCAATTCCATTGGTTTTCATCTCAAAGTTTTCAATTAGACAACTTTTGTAATGTATTCAAAAGAATAATATATTATTTTTTCTTCATTAGAATTTTCCCAAATACGATTTTAACGAAACATATTTTTCGAGTTATGAATATTCGTGACCTACAAGACATTTATCGTCAATATAATTTGATGATTTACTCTCGTGTATTATACATTGTATACGAGACTTTCTAAGAGAGCAACAACAAAAATCACTTTTAAACGGAATGCATGTTGACTAATGTCAAACAAATGATAGATGAATATCTTGTGAGAAAATAACATTGTTAGGCACTATAACAAGATGACATGGAAAATAATTTATCAAAATTGTTTTATACAAGTTTTCGAAAGATGGTAAATTAATACATTGACGTACAAGATATGAACGATTAGATATAAAGATTTTTATTCATTGAAATTAAGGGGTATTTGTACCCTTTCTTCTTTACTTAGATTTTGTTCCGCTGAATTTTTCTGACAAGATTTTAACAATTCAACATTTTATTAGTGCAATTGTATTAAAATTAATTATACTTTTTTTTTTTTTTTAATCTCCTACAAGCAGCGAGTTCGAAAATGACACATAAAATGGATTGTTATTAGCTTTTCTAATCCCTCTCTAAAAAACGCTCCCTCCTCTCTCTAAAAAACCCTAGCCCCTCTTTGCTCTCTCCTTCTTCCCTCGACAGGGGTGGGAGCTTCGGCTCCCTCCCCATCCGTTCCTTCCTTTGTGTTTTTCTTTGTCTTGTGGCGGTCTTGGCAGCGTTTTTTGGAAGGCATGGCGTCTGTGGCCGGGTCTTCTTCGTCTGTCGGCCGACTCTCCTCTCTGGTCACCGGTGTTGTGGGAGATTTTGTAGTCTTTAGTCTTGTGTTTTTTACCTGAGGTGGGTGTTGAGGCTATTGGCTGGGGTCGCATCTTGGGACTACTGCCGGTTATGTGTGGCGGTCGAGATACGGTCGGGGGGCGTACGGCTTGCCTCCGTTGCGGAGGTATGGTTTTTCTGTACGCGAGCT
>CAIGRF010238313.1:73306-85768 GCA_903798235.1 Fraxinus ornus
TAATATAATTTTTAAAATTATAAATGTTTTTTAGTTAATATATTATAATTTACGATTTAATTTTGAACAAAATAGATTGGTTGAAAATAATTATTTTATAACGGGTAAAATTAAAAGAGAACAAGAGAAACGGTCAAAACTCGCCGATTTGGTAGGTTGAAAGAATTGTTCAAAATTACATTACATCGATTTTGTGTGATTTTTAAACCATCTAAAATCGGTGTCCAAAAAAATTAGAAAGCAACGATTCTTCAACCCCACATAAACGGTGCCACTTAAAATCGGTGAAAAATAAAAAGACTCGCAAGCAGGTTCTTAATGTAACTCTTATTTACTAAATTTAAGATCGACAATTTTTTTTAATATAAATACCATATTATTAAAACATTGACACGTTCAGTTCCGTGTAACTCTAATGACTTTAGATGTGACATGCGTCTATAATGAGGGCTAGCTAGGTGTCAAATCCACCATCAAAGCTCAATGTGATCTCTTGATAACTATAATTAATGCGTCCAATTGTTAAAGTTATTGTGAGTTGAATTAAGCTCTTTTGCCAAGAAAAAAATTGCAATTTCGGTTGACATACATTCACATAGGTGTGACACCCATGCGAATAAAAAATTTCAAAAAAACGCTCCCGTTATTGTGAGTGTGTTGTCAAGGAAGGTGTCAAACTCCTCCAATAGCATAGCAGCTGTGATTGTGAGTCACACAACTATCACGAGCACGATTATTAATTTTCGTGAGTCAAAGCAACCATTGTCCCTATTTTTCATAATCCTAGTAAAACATTTTGGAAGTAAATAGAATCGATGCTCAATTTGTTATCTACACTTGTGTAGTTGAGCATCGTGCTCGATCGGTTAGAATAAATTGAATTCAGTGGACCACTCCACTGATTCATTATTATCATGTGTTGTTGCTTTTATTATTAATCCTTACAGTTAAAAATGGAGTGGACCGCTCCATTGATCAAAGAAAATGTGGGAGGAAATCAATCGAAAAGTGGAATAAACATCATATATATACCCATCTCTTTTGATTTATTGGTCTGACACTTAGCCTTGGATGAAGTGTAGTTGAAAAAGAAGTTTAACTATTTATAAATTTGACAAGACGGATGTATTTATGAATTGTTTATGAAATATAAATGACAATTTATAAGTAGAAGTTTACTAGTAATAATATATGCATACTAGTGTAAACAAAGTATGAGAGAGACGAGTATTTATGGTTACAATGACTCTTTAATTAGCGCATAACGTTTTTACCTTTCATTGTTATTGTGAAAAACATCACTACATTTCATTTTTTGACATTTTCACCTTTATTTCCACACTTCATTGCGCAAAAAATCATTTTCATCTATTTTCTCAATTAAAAATTGTAAAATGACGATATACCATTCTTTTTAAATAAGATAAAAAGAAAAAGAAAAAATTAATTGCAAAAATACTCCAATTTTTTTTTTTTAAAAAGTGCAAATGAGTTCCAATTAAATTATTAAAAGGGTAATTAGTACATAATGTCCCTATCTTTCATCGTTATTGCGAAAAACGTTCGTACCTTTCATTTTTTATTTGGCTTTTTACCCTTAATTACACATTTGATTGTGCAAATAATCATTTCCACCCATTTTCATCCAGTTTCTCAATAAAGAACTGTGAAATAATGAATATATCCTCCTATTTAAATAAAAAATATTTTTTTAAATTTCTAATTCTTTAATAATTTATTTAGGCCTCATTTACACTTTTTATTTTTTTTAAAATTTTTAAATAAATTTAATTGGGACTCGTTTGTACTTTTTTAAAAAATTAATTTTTTAATAATTATTGGGGAATCGTTTGCACTATTTTTAAAAAAAATTGGAACCATGGTTGCAATTAATTCTTTAATTTTTAAATATGAGAGTATATTCGTCATTTCACATCTTTTTATTAAGAAATTGGATGAAAATGGATAGAAATGATGGTTTGCGCAATTAAATGTGTAATTAAGATGAAAATGCCAAATAAAGAAAAGGTAGGGATCTTTTTTGCAATAATAGTGAAATGTATCAACATTATGTGTTAATTACACTTTTAGTAACTTATTTGTGACTCATTTGCGCTTTTTAAAAAATTGGGACTATAATTGCAATTAATCTTTTTCTTTTTCCTTTTTTTTTTATTTAAAAAGAAGGGTATATTCATCATTTCACAATTTTTAATTAAAAAATTGGATGAAAATGACATTTTGCGCAATGAAATGTGGACATAAGAGTGAAAATATAAAAAATGAAAGATAATAACATTTTCCACAATAATAGTGTAAGGTGTGGACGTTATGTAATAATTACCCTTTCATAATTACAATAGTTTAAGAATATAATTCCAAAATTAATGAAATTGTAAAAAAATCCAAAAATCGTGGTATATGAACGTGATTTGTTTTGATAAATAATTGACTTATAAGTTGTATGATTGTGATTTAGTACGATGTTTGATTGTGACTTAAACAATTTGTGATATATTAGTTATATTCATGTGATCACTTGATTTTTGAAAAAATAAAAATAATATTTGATTAATGAAATCAAAATTTGAAAAACATGATTTTAGACGATTCTCTTTTTTTTTTTTATTATTAAAAAAATAAAATAAAATAGAACCAACTAAGCCAATCTTCATAGGTCATCAGGCCAGAAAGCTAGATAGACCCCGATCACTATAACATACCAACTTGTAGGTCATCAGGCCAGAAAGCTAGATAGAGCCCGATCACTATAACATACCAACTTGTGAATTGGCTCAAACTGAGCCGAGTTAGTTTTGATCCAATTTTTAGGGGATAATTGTAGTAGCAGTACCAAACCTTTCATTTAGTAGTAGAATTTGTCCAAACCTTTTATTTGTTCCAGCAACGGTACCAAACATTTTATTTGTGCCACCCATAGTATTAAATCTTTCAATATGTCGCACTTGAAGTCCAAATGGATGGTTTCTGTTAGTTTGATCCTTAGTTGATCAAATAATTATTTTGACAATAATTTTGACTAATTTTAAAAAGTTAAAATGACAACTTTACATTTTTTATAATAAAATAAATAAAATTAAATAATTAAAATTAAAAATCAAAACCAACTTCATTTTTTCCATCCATCCCACACATACCCACTCCCACTCCAAAACCATCACTTTTTGGGCCCAAAAACCAGCGCAACCATGTCGACAATTACAATAAGCTCTGGCACTTCGAGCCCAAAAAGGCAGTTACACGAAATCCCCCTTTTCTCACTCGTACGAGCTCTTCTGGATCGTTCACGATTAGGTGAAGACCATAGTAGTAAATCTCGTAGTATGTGTAAGATTGAGTTTTGTGGCAATGGCGAGAGATAAAATGGTTGCCATTGTGCAGAAAGCTACCTTTTCTAATATTAATTTCAAAAAGTTGAATCTGTTCGCTGGGTTGGTGGTGAGTAGATGTGTAGTTATTGATTACGGTGGAGGAGATGATCGTGGTGGCAAATTGTTGGGCCTGAAAACCAGTGCAACCGCACCGGCACTCCGAACCCAAAAAGGCAATTACACGAAAGCCCCATTTTCTCACTCGTACTAGCTCTTCTAGACCGATTCACAACCCAGGTGAAGACCAGCCCTGTTATTAACATGATTGCCAAAGAACATTGAGCTGGACGAAGAGAACACAATAATAAATCTCGTAATAGGTGTAAGATTGAGTTTTGTAGCAACAACGAGAGATGAAATGGTTGTCATTTGTGCAAAAAACTACCTTTAATTTGTAAAATTGATTTCAGAAAGTAATATTCGTTCGCTTGGTGGTGGTGAGTAGATGTATAGTTATTGATTACGGAGGAGGAAATAGCAGTGGTGGTGATGGTTTTGGGGGTGTGGGTGGGTATGTGTGGGGTGGATGGTGAAGATGAAGTTGGTTTTTAGTTTTTAAATTTAATTATTTGATTTTAGTTATTTTATTATACAAATGTAAAGCTACCATTTTAACCTTTTAAAATTAGTCAAAATTATTGTCAAAGTAAGTTATTTGGTCAACTAATGATCAAACTAATAGAAACCATCCATTGGACTTCAGCTGCGACATTTTGAAAGGTTTGGTATTGTGGGTAACACAATGGAAGGTTTGGTACCATGACTTACACAAAAAAAAAAAAAAAAACAATGTTTTGAATAATGATTTTTAGGAGAATATGTGGTTAAAAAGTACGAAATTTTTTTGAATTTGCGTGTAAAATATTTTATTGTGTGAATATGTGGTTGAAAATAAGTATGTTAAAATTTTTTTTTGAAAATAATGGTTGTCGAACATAGACCAAGTTTGACATTCTTCCATATAACAACAATCTATAAACATGTTTGGTATAGATTTTAATCCGATTAAAATTGAAAATACAGCCGTTATTGGGTCCCACTCGTCTAATAAAAGTCAACAATAACAACTAATTTTTCAATTTTAATTTAATTTTAATTTCTACCGAACACGCCCTATATCATTGACTTTAAACATGAATTATTCGATACGTACATCGAGTTTACACTTTGACATACATAATTGCCAGTGGCATTTCATCATTGTTTTCTCCACCTGCCAATGATGAAATGCCACTTGACTATTATGTGCACCAACGTGTAAACTCTAATGTACATATAGCAAAATCTTATAAATATATCCATCTTATTATTGGTCAAATTTCTTCCACATAGGAGAGTGTCAAATTCCTTGTCAAGTTAGGAGTGTACATCTAACTTTAATCTTGTTATCAATAAATAAACTTAGGAAAATGTAAGAAAATATTATAATTTTAACTATATTAGTTATATTTTTTAATCTGTGTGGAAATATAATGAAGCCTGAGGGAGTACTTGATTTTTATTGGAATATTAAGATCTTAACGACATTCAACCATAATTTTCTTATCCCTTTTCAATAAAATTCTGGTTGGTTACGATGAACTCATTGGCATTCTCCCTGGGAACTCACAGTCACACACACCACAAACCATCCATTAAAATTTTAAACTCTCACACAGTTGAATCATCTTCATTCAAAATCCCTAACCCACAATATAAATCTCATTCTCAATCTGTACTAGTAAATGAAAACCCCAATTTGTTGAGCAGAAGAGAAGCACTGGGCATTGGGTTCTCTTTTGGAATTCTGCAGTTTCTTTCTCGGCCACATTCTGCCTCAGCAGATGAATCTGCTTCGTGTAAGTTCACTGTAACTCNAAGTTGTATATCACTTTTTAATAAAAAAAAATAACACTTACCTTTAAAAAGTGACATTGTGTCACTTTATATATATATATATATATATTTAAAAGTAACACAATATCACTTTATATATAAAAAAGTGACATAATTTTATACAGTATTTTTTTACTTCCAAAGTGTTTTTCATATGATTTTTTAAAAGACCACTAATTTTAGGGGTATTTTTGTAAGTTGCCGCATTATACTAGCCATGCTAAAGGTACAGTAACGATTACGTTAAGCCAATGTTTTGTAGCTATTATTTTTTTTGTTTAAAAAAATAATGTTTTGAATAGTGATTTTTAGGAGAATATATGGTTAAAAAGTAAGAAAAAGTTTTGAATTTACATGTAAAATATTTTATTGTATGAATATATGGTTGAGAAAAAGTATGTTAAAAAAAGAATTTGAAAGTAATGATTTTCAAACATGGACTAAGTTTGACATTCTTCTATGTGACAACAATCTACATGATTGACTTTAAACATGAATTATACTATATGTAGATCGAGTTTACACTTTGACATATAATTGCCAGTGGCATTTCATAATTGTTTTTTCCACCAGCCAATGATGAAATGCCACTTGACTATTATGTGCACTAAGGTGTAAACTCTAATGTACATATAGCAAAATCTTATAAATATATCCATCTCATTACTGGTCAAATTTCTTCTACGAAGGAGAGTGTCAAATTCCTTATCAAGTTAAGAGCGTACATCTAACTTTATTCTATATATATACTCCCTCCAAATAGGTTTGGTTTCCTTTTTCATTGTCCCAGATTCTCAAATTATAAGTTACTTATTGAAAATATAGATATTTTTTTATATGTCCCAAGTACCTTGTTATCAATAAATAAACTTAGGAAAATGTAAGAAAAGATTATAATTTTAACTATATTAGTTATATTTTTTTAATCCGTGTGGAAATACAATGAAGCCTGAGCGAGTACTTGATTTTTATTGGAATATTAAGATCTTAACGACATTCAACCATAATTTTCTTATCCCTTTTCAAATTCTGGTTGGTTACGATGAACTCATTGGCATTCTCCCTGGGAACTCACAGTCACACACACCACAAACCATCCATTAAAATTCTAAACTCTCACACGGTTGGATCGTCTTCAATCAAAATCCCTAACCCACAATATAAATCTCATTCTCAATCTGTACTAGTAAATGAAAATCCCAAATTGTTGAGCAGAAGAGAAGCACTGGGCATTGGGTTCTCTTTTGGAATTCTGCAGTTTCTTTCTCGGCCACATTCTGCCTCAGCAGATGAATCTGCTTCGTGTAAGTTCACTGTAACTCCATCTGGACTTGCTTATTGCGATGAAGTTGTTGGGTATGGTCCTGAGGCTGTTAAAGGGCAATTGATTAAGGTATTTTGAGATTCTTATTTTAAAAAAATAAAATATCAAAATGGCATTCTCATAATGTTTACAGTGAAATACATAGTTCTTTAGTTTCTTATTTAGAATATGTTTTGCCGAGCTTAAAAAGTGGCTTTTTAGCTGCTTTTGCAACAGTCAAAAAAGTGACTTTTAAGCACGGCTAAACTGCTGGTGAATGCTTCAAATAGCTCAATGGTCATAACTGAGTGCAACTGCTTGATAGAGTTCCAAAGATATAAAATTTGTTGTGTAGAAATGTTAGCTTGTACTCTAGCAGTTTCTGAAAATGTCACTCAAATTTTCTCAGGCACATTATGTAGGGAAGCTTGAGGATGGGAAGGTCTTCGATAGCAGCTACAATCGTGGAAAGCCCATTTCATTTCGTATTGGTGTTGGCGAGGTATGCGCATTGTTGACTGTAGAATTTGTCATATCTCACTTCTGCTAGAGGAGAAATTTGCCGTTTTAAAAGCTTCTTCGTACTAAATGGCGAGGGCATGATGGTGGTGTCAGTCAACAACCAAAAACTTGTGTTACCATTCATGCTTCCAAATAGTAGTACTCGAAGAAGAACTTTACATTTAAACACATAGCCAAACATAGTAATCAGCGTCTTCGTTCAATTTGAGGATTGAACTAACACAACTCATTGACCTCAGAGGAGCATATGCCTATCAAAATGAATACTAAAGATTGAACTCATGCCCTTTACGTATCCAATACTTTAATCAATAATGAAGACAAATCCATCGGTCATATAAGAAAATAACAACATTCTTCAACTATAACGAAAAACTTTTGAGGCAATGGCCAATTCCAAGCTCTTTTTACTTAGTATGCCTGAAGCAGCCTTCTAATTGCAATGCAATTTCATCAGCTGTTTCTATGGATTTATTATGTATCCAACGATTCCTTATTTCCTTATGTAAAGAATATTGTTTTTGTCGCCATCAATTTGTATGACCCATGTCCTCTTTGTAGTTGATTGTGAAGTTGTTATCTGGAAAACCAAAAAAAAAGGAGCATGATGAGAATTTTTCAGCATTTGAGATTTCTTACAATTGGACTTCAATGACCAGTGCTTGTCCTCTCTCTTGCCCAGTGTATCCATTTGCAAAAACTACCCAAATTGATTAAGAAACAAAGTGCCAGAATAGATTTGTTGATCTACAAACTATATTAGCTGAAACCCAATGACAACAACAGCAGCAACAAATTTAGTCCTTTCCCAAATAAATTTAGAGTCAGCTTCAAGAATCTTTTTCCACCTCGTCATTCAGTTTATTGCTAGATCTACATGATAATAACGATGTTATTTTTGGTCTATTCCTCCCTCTCTTGACAAGTTCTCCAAGACCAGGCTACTCTTATGACCAGGAAGCATATGCAAAACATTTCTCAACCTCCTAGGTCATTTTCTCTTGATTTATCCTCAATTGGCGCTACCTCCACTTGTTGGCATCTACTTACCATTTCTTATCTTTTACATTTTAGTACAATCACACATCCATCTTAACATCCTCATTTCCACTACTTTCATCTTATAATATGAAAATTATAATGCCTGCATGATCATCACAATCGGATGGTGACCTTATGTGTCATAGGTTATCAAGGGATGGGATCAGGGAATACTAGGAGGTGATGAAGTTCCTGCCATGCTAGCTGGTATATAAGCATTCTTTTAAGATGAAATTTCCCTTGTACTTCTGATGATCGTATTTATAAACCTGAACATATCCTATGACCTCTTTTAGGAGGAAAACGTAAGCTGAGGATTCCTCCAGAACTTGGATATGGAATGAGAGGAGCGGGATGCAAAGGAGGTAAACAAATTTCGACTTCTTCAACAGTTATCTGCTTGGGCCTCTTGATAACTTAGATAATGAACATGGAACAAGGCTTTTGAACCACTTACTATTGTTTTCATTTTCAGGTACATGCATTATTCCGCCTGACTCAGTTCTTTTGTTCGATGTGGAGTTCATCGGGAAGGCTTAAAAGGTTCATGATTTGGATGTAAGACTGATAAACGTCTTGAAGCATATTTGCTTCTCAGGTGAAAATTTAATCTCTCCGGTTCTTACTTCTACAAAAACGGCGTCATATGGATTGAAACTTAACAGAGAAAAAAAAGAGAACTTTTGTAGTTTCATATTCTGTAGTGATGCAAGATCAACTTGAGATTATGGCTTTGAACAAATTTACTTCTGACAATGTTGTCTAACACTGCATATCAAATAGACGAACTATTTACATCTTCTCCAAAGTTATCAAATTTTATGTTTATAACATTATCTTGATGGCATTTGTCATCTATTATGGGTCAAAAAGTATTGATTTGCAACATGTATTTGACAATATTGTTGAAGAAAAAATATAAAAAATAAAGACTTTTCTCTTTTAGTGCTAATTTTATAAATGAAATGACTCAATGTAATATTCAAGATTAGCAAATTTTCTGAATTTAATTGTTATTGCTACTTATTTTATTCTTGTATTAATTACTTTGCAACAATGAAATGTAACTAGATAGTAGTCTACATTTACCTCTACTAATCATGTTTCTTTTGTAATAAAAAATAAACAAAGTTGTATCGATTCGAGATAGAATTTTCGAGCACGATAATCAAAAAGGGATCATATCAAAAGTAATAAGGCTAATTATCTGAATAAGAGATTTTCATAAACTCAAATAAAATATTTTGGAGAAAAATTACCTGGATTAAGAATACTTTTTAATATAAATGGGGTATATTAATGGTATGTTCAGTGTAACTTTTCGTTAGAATATTAATTTAGAATAAATATATTATTCGCTATGAAAGTGCAAAACGCAAGTGTATGGGTTGCGTTCAAGTAATAAAGTTAACTTTTTTGAGTTCAAGTTGTCGATTCCTCGAGAAATGTTTACTTTCAATTACATAACTTTAATTAATTTAATTTTAACAATAAAAAGAAACACACAATTAAAATTATGATTTGAAATTAAGGAAACAATAAAACAAAATTCTACAAACTAAGAAAACATAAAAATTTGGGAATTTCGAAGGGAAACATGGTTGTGATTCATGGTTTCGCTTAACCGTCGCCTAATTAATTTCTCCACAAGCCAATTGACAAATTACTCATTTATGATGTTAGCCCGATTTTCCAAAAATAGTTAATTACCCCTCTCGAGCGAAATCAACCATAATTAATTAGTTTAACCTACTATTTATGTGTTGATTCAAACTAAACAACATTAAATATTTGTGAAAATAGATTAATGGGTCATATAAGGTTAGGGGTATATCTTTATTTCCTATACAAACCTAGGATTTTTACTATTGATCTAAAATGCACAGTCTTCTCTCTAACGATGTACAAATCACTAAACGTAACCATTTATTTGCCACATAAATGAAAATGTAACAAATAGCATAGTAGATACACATGGAAATAAACATTTTAATATTAAAAACAAGTATTGAAATTAATTAAAGCTAAGTCAAACTTCAATCATAAATTCCAACACAAAGTACTAGCTCATTTTACATAGATGATAAAAAGAGAGAGTGAAGAGCAATGCACAAGAAGTTGGATAACATAATGGATAAAAACACAAGATAAAAATGTAGAATCCTTCCCTTGGTTGGGTTCTTGAAGAGAAGAGTGGCTTGGTCTTGAATTTTCTCCAAAATACTTCCACATTTTCTCGATTTTTCTCCCCCATTTGTGTCCTTGTTTTCCCCTATTTTCTCCCAAAAGTGATCTAATACGAGTATTCCCTTAAAAATGACAGAAAAATGATATTTAAATGGCCAAAAATCGCCTCAGGTGAAATTGCAGAAGTCCCGAAATTTATGCGAAATAGGTAAAATTGCCCAAAGGAAGCATGTGCGCGGGGGCAATATTTGCGTGCACGCGCCCTGAGACCATTTTGGTCTCAGTAAATCAAATAGAC
Organism: Fraxinus ornus; assembly: GCA_903798235.1. NCBI lineage: Eukaryota > Viridiplantae > Streptophyta > Magnoliopsida > Lamiales > Oleaceae > Fraxinus > Fraxinus ornus. The sequence goes on from CAIGRF010238313.1 coordinate 83,925, forward strand.
TTTCCGCGCGTGCACCATACTAAGCCTGCGCGCGCGGGGTTTTTCTTTCTTTCTTTTGTCTAACTTAATTCTCTATATAATTGCACGTCAGATCCCTCAACTTTGATCGTTTACAATATAGTCCTCAAATTTTGACTTTCATTTCAATCATACCCTTAATAATTTGTGTCCAAAGTCCTCCAACTTTCCAACTTGTGCACTTTGGTCCCAACTTCATGTTTTGTATGTATTTTTTTTTTTTTTTGCCTTGTTCTCTTTCCATTTGGGTTTATAATCTACAAAAACCCAAATTACTTAATTGTGAGTCAATATCCACTCTTTTTTAATCAATAATAAGCATATTTAAGTATTAATTAAGTGTGTAAAAATACACTTATCATGTATTACCATTTGTTGTAAACAAGAGAAGAAAAAAAAAGGATAAAAAAGAGAAGTCAATAGACTTATATGTATTTTATTGAGAATCAAAATCTCTTATTTAGAGGGAATGATTAACTATATCAATGAGCCGAGCCACGAGCCGAAACTCGAAGTCGAGCTCGGCCAAAAAATTCTGGCTCGACCCTAGCTTTCGGATTGAGCCTTAGCGGCCCGAGCCCGAGCCGAGCAAGCTCGGGTTTTTTTTTCTCATGTCCAATCTAAATTTTTTCTTAAAGAATTTAAAATTTGTACAATTTAGCAGGTCAGCTGTATTTTATTTAATTTTTTTTTCTCTCTTCCTGCTGTTTTCGATTTTTTTATTAATGGGCCGTCTCGCCGACGCCCCAAAATAGGGCTTGGCCCGAGCAATCGAGCCACGAGCCGGCCCGGCTATGGCTTTTTCCGGGTCGAGCCCGAGCGACGAGCTATTTTGCCATCATTAGGAATGATTAAGAGATATAATGGTAATAATTTTTAGGGTTGTAGGGGTACACTCGTTATTCACTAATAAATTTACCATTTACAACACTCCACTCGAATGACATTACGAAATATCTTCCCCGTTAAAACCTTGTTAAGAATCAAGTGGGACAAAATTTAATTGAAGGAAAAAGAATATAGTTGCTCCCCTAATTTCAATTATTGTATCAATTAATTCTTATCTTGTATGTCAATGTCTTTAATATTGCAATATGGTGAAGTATTTTTCATATTGTCTTGTATAGTTTTCAAATAACACAGTCTTCATACGAGATACTTATCAATCTTTGATGACTATTGTGATATGATGATTCGAAAAATAGCTCTTGTTGATCTCCTAGGGAATCTCATATATATAGGAGATTTTGAGGGTGTTAAGAACATTCATTACACAAAGAATATGGCTCGTTAAAACCCTATTAGAAAAGACCATATGGAAAAAAAATTAATGAAAGAAAAATAGTAATTATTTTTTTGAGTATGCTACGAAGGTTGTCTCGTTAAAAACCTTGCTGGGAAAACTCAGTGGGACAAAATCTTGGTCAAGGAAAAAAAAGAGTACAACGCGTATTTACTCTCCCTCATGATAATATCATTTGAATTATGCTTCAAGCATATTAAATCCTTCAATTATAGTGTTAAATTTATATAAGATAAGTTGATTATAATCACATTTATTATATGCATATTAAATTTCATGCATTTTCACACTAACAAGGTACTTGTTATTACATTCGCCACAAGATAACTTATCTGTCTATACAGATTTTTACAAAATTCATCATGTAGAGAGTCATATATTTCATATTACGAATTTACATTTTTCATTTTTATTTCGCATAAATATACACTTTTAAGTGTTCAAACTATAGATCAGGAAATTTCAAATTTCTCTAGTAAGTTTAATTTTAATACGATCACGTCCAAAAATTTCAGGTTTCTCT
>CAIGRF010238317.1:0-11460 GCA_903798235.1 Fraxinus ornus
GTTTATACAAATAAAATATTTGAGCAAAATCTACTATTAAATGAATCTTTTGATAGTGTTGTTGCTATTATCCCTTTGTTTATCTACAAACGTCACGTCGTTACCCTCTTGTACTCCACTAGTTGATCTATAAACGTGGTAGGAGGTAGTGCCAACCTCCTATCATGTTTAGGCGGAGGTAATAAAATTAAGTCTAAGCACAAATGACTTTTTAACTAGAAAGGTGAAAAAATATATAGATTTGTCGTATTTAGCAAAACATATGCCATGGAACGGACTTTAGTGGCATGCTTAGTATACTAATTTGAATAACTAAGAACTTTTACGAAATTACTCCTGTCTTGAATCGTCTTATTAAATTCAATTCAAATTACCAAATAGAACCGGACAATCATTCATTGCTCTCACTCATATGCTTATCCATCAACTTTCATTCACAACTATGGTATCCATACAAATTATCTAGCCAATCAGTGGGATCAAGTTGTATCATAGACCAATTATCTTTCAATCTTTAATTAATTTCCATTTTCCCAAAAAATATTGATTTAGGAGTGGTGTTAAAAAGAGGAAGGCCCACACATCACAATCAAATTCTTCTTGATTCGGGGGTTATGAAAGTTTATACATCCAAAATGAGGGTTGTTCAAAAGTGGAAAAAATTAGGGTTCCTTTCATTTCAATCCATTGGAAAATTCCCTTGTGATGCTATGAGTTTGGTCATCATCTACTCCTTCTAATCCTATCGATAAGTACATAGTCTCTTTCGAAGTGTTCGAAGCCGACTCATCTAGGTTGTAGCCTCTCATACTACAAGAAGGTTTTAGAATAGGGATTCTCGTAAATAATTTATTGTCAGCATCCACCAACGCCTTTTATTCTTTTCGAACAAAAAGTCAATTTCTTTCGTCGTCACAAAAGAGTCTAAGCTTTGTTCCATTTTTTTCCCCCAATTCCTAAGAAACATAGAGAAACCTCATCTTGGATAGGAGTGAAGGATAATTAATTCCCATTGCCATTTTTATAATATTTTTTTTTTTACAATTGGGAAGTCAATTTTGGCTGTGGTGCAACAACAACTAAATTTCTTTGCCAAAAAAGAGGATTTCATATTTTTATTAGAGAAATGGCCATTAAGAGAGAATGGCGACATGATTAAGCCATAATTTCAAATTAGATTTGGATTATATGGCTAAGATAAACTTTACAAACTTTACCAAGTCACAAGAAGCATTTTATGGGATATTCAATGAGACCGACTGAATGACACTTGACATAGTTATCGCCAATCGGAGAAAGAATGTTATAATTCTACCTATTGTTCAATATGCCACTGTCACTTACCAACCCAATAGTCCCTTTTGATGGAGGCTCCTTTGGTGTATGCAATATGTCAATTTAGACAATATTAGATACTATGAGAAACTATATTGATGGATGGATTTATTATCGTAACCTGGATTTTCGACAACTATCGATATATCGAAACCCTTGATCGTGAGCATGTCCATGAATATACTACTGTATGGATTCACCCTCTGAAAAACAAGTTCTGGTCTTTAAGGGATAATATCATCCACCCGACATCTTTCAAAATTAATAAAAGGGAAATATTGATTATCGAACAAGTAATTCACGTCACACTTGCAGAAGAAGTTCGAGCAATCTTTAAACAAGAGTATCTGTACCCGACATCAGCACATATGAATAGGTAAATAATATCTACTGATGATAACACTAATTATAATCAACAAAGAAAAGAATAGCAACTTTATCTATTAGTATCATGTACAATATTGTCCAATCTCATTAACGCACTTCATCCGATCACATTGTTGATCATAGATGAAAGTGACCATTACTCACATAGTAACCTCTTGTTCAAAATTCCAATTATGAGTTAGGGTCATTGGAGCCAAAGGGGCAACCCACTAGGTCACTAGTTAACATTGTGGGCCTACACAAACCTAACCTAGGTTTTGTAATACCTTTACAAAATCATTATGCACCACCATTTCCAAAGCTTAGACGAAAAGATTAATTATTTTGTCACATTTGGTCCATTGACATCAAAGTTAGAATAACTTGCTTTGACAAATTTTCCAAGTCACACGGCTGTCATCTTTCACTCATGGGAATTTTATGAAATATCTAGAGCTATTAATTGAAACCAATATAAATTATAGTATTTATCTATTTACTTATCTTGTTACACTCGTGTTAATGTGGGACCAAGATGCAAGCTAGTCGAGTTGATGTAACTTAGTATCAAATATAATCAAATGACACGATGGATTTGGACAATTTTTGCCATTTGGTATCATAGGGATCGGATTTCATTAACTTAATCTTATGACTCACTCAAAATCGCTCATTATACATCTATTGCAAAATACTACACAAATCCCCAATCCTTTCATTAAATCTATTAAGTAAGTATTCGAGGAATTTCATACAAGATCCTCTTTGTTTAAACTAACAATATTTAGATTCTTTAATTAATAAAATTAGATTAAGGAAATTATTAATCATTACAATAATTAGGATTATCAATACATCCAAAATTTAACACCAAGGCTGAATAAGGTATCCAAGAATCATCTAACATTGGATGGTTCACCTAGACATGGACCACCCTATAAATATTAAAAACAAAATTACCATGAATTTGAGGATAATTGAGGAACAAACGAGTTTTACTACATATTTGAAAAGTTGGAGATGAATAAAAAAGCTTGAGGGTAAATTTGATACACTTTGTAAAGCTTGGAGACGAGAACTGCAATTTTTCTAAAACAAAATCCACATGAATGGCGTTTTTGGGATAAACACAAAGAAAAGGGCACTTTTGTAACTCAGGAAAGACCATCTATGCCCTTGAAGAAATTACAAATCTCCAAAACTATCCTCTCTAATCTCTGTTAGCCAGTTTGTTCTCATTCTTTAACAATGAATTTATTGATAGTTTTTGTATTTGGGAATAATTATGCAATTATCATGAAAGATTGGGAACTAACATGCTTCTCTTTAAAATCCATGGGTTAATTTATTGATATAGTAATAGGTTGAGGACTAATTGTGTAATTATCTATAACCTTTCCACTACTTCCTAGGCAATTTAACTACGTCACGATGAAACCAGAGAGACTAAACCGTAGGTTACTGTTTGGTACGTTAATTTTATCAAATCCCAAGGGCATATTCGTCTTAAAAATTACAAAAGATAACAGTATCAGTATATAGTATATACATACAGTTACTTACACTGTTTACTGTACGTGTAGGTGAATCAGCATATAGCTATGGTAAAGCTTAAACAGTGAAAAAAGCAGAGTCGGCTCATTACTCCCAATTTCGCAACTTTATCTCTCACGTAATTACGCACCGATTCATTCATTTTTATTCACATTTATTATCATCTTTTGGCCTTTTACTCTTGCCTGTTCAGTTTGTGGTTTCTCTCTCTAGAATCCTGCCCTCTCTACTCTTGTGTTTGTTAGGATTCCCACATAGAACCCACCAAAAAGCTGGCCGGAAAATGCTACAGAACCTGGATTTCTTGGCTGTTTATCAACATTTGAGGCTGTAGTTAACGATCCCAGGGAAAAAAATATTTATACCCAGATAAAGATAGATATCCCATGTTTTTCGTTCAAGAAAATATGCCTGAGCCTTTGTTGTTAATTAGACCAGCATCGCTTGAAGAAAATGATAAGAAGAAATTAGAGCAGGAAGAGAATGAAGAGAAATTAGAGATGGCACCTAATACTATTACAACCACTACACCAAAATCAGTTATAATTATACCCAGAAGTAAATCTCAAGCCATATGCCGTAGAGTCACCCCTGCGTCTGTTTTACCTTCAGGAAATGCAGCTGATACTATCGAGAAACACCTTTCCAATGGGGATCTGTACATTGGGACTTTTGCAAATAATACGCCTCATGGATCCGGGAAGTATTTGTGGAAAGATGGGTGTATGTACGAAGGTGACTGGAGAAGGGGGAAAGCCTCTGGTAAAGGGAAATTTTCGTGGCCATCGGGTGCGACTTTTGAAGGCGATTTTAAGTCAGGTCGGATGGAGGGTTCGGGTACTTTCATTGGATCTGATGGAGATACGTACAGGGGGTCGTGGTCTTCGGACCGGAAGCACGGGTATGGAGTGAAGCATTACAGTAATGGGGATTACTATGAAGGACACTGGAAAAAGAATTTGCAGGATGGACAGGGAAGATATGTCTGGAAGAATGGGAATGAGTATAAAGGGGAGTGGAAAAATGGGATGATTAATGGAAGGGGTGTTTTGGTTTGGAACAATGGTAATAGATATGATGGGAATTGGGAGAATGGGGTTCCTAAGGGTCATGGTGTATTCACTTGGCCTGATGGTAGCTGCTACATTGGCTGCTGGTCCAAGGATTCTTGCAAAAACAGTAATCAAATCTTGAATGGCACCTTTTACCCTGCCAACAATAGCAACAAGTCCAATGGTAATGGGAATGAGGTGGCTCTGAAGGGGTACTTTAGTCGGAAGTTATCAGCGCCGCTGATGACAGTGGGGGAGGAGAATGTAAACATAGCTATAGGTAGTGGTGGAGGGAAGAAGAGATCATCCGTGGACGGTGGGATGACCGAGAGGTCTTTTCCAAGAATATGCATTTGGGAGTCGGATGGTGAGGCTGGGGATATCACTTGTGATATTATTGACAATATGGAGGCATCAATGCTGTATAGGGATGGATTGGGGTTGGACCGGGACGGGATTAGGCAGTTTCGGAGGAACCCCTGTTGTTTTAGTGGAGAGGTGAAGAAGCCAGGAGAGACTATATCCAAAGGGCACAAGAATTATGATCTGATGCTCAATCTCCAACTGGGAATTAGGTATAACTGAATCCATTGTTAATTAAGATGATTGTATTTAGCATTTCATTCATTTCAAAATTTTAAGCATTGAGCGTTGATGTAATAAGATATTGTTGTATTGGTGATTATCTTTTGTTAGATATTCTGCTGGAAAGCATGCTTCCATGGTACGAGATCTTAAGCAGAGTGATTTTGATCCTAAGGAGAAGTTTTGGACTAGATTTCCTCCAGAAGGATCAAAGCTTACGCCGCCTCATCAATCTGCAGACTTCCGGTGGAAGGATTATTGTCCAGTAGTGTTTAGGTAACTGCTCGTTATTAATTAGGCCATAGTAAGAATCTTAGAATGTGATTTTGCTATGTTTTTAAAAAGTGAATGTTCTGTGCCTCCTGATTGGGTTTTAAAATGGTGATTGGTTTATTGTGTTATCAGACATTTAAGGGAACTTTTTCAAGTCGATCCTGCGGATTATATGTTAGCCATTTGTGGGAATGATGCTCTCAGGGAGCTTTCATCTCCTGGGAAAAGTGGAAGTTTCTTTTATTTAACACAGGATGATAGGTTTATGATCAAAACGGTAAAGAAATCGGAAGTCAAGGTTAGTTGCCTACTTTGACATGTTGAAGTTTAAAAAAGAATTGATGTAGAGCTATGACTAGAGCATAATTGACAGCAATCAAAATATTTGTTGAGCACCTTCAATTGAACTTTCTTATTCAATCTATAGGCCATTGTTCATTCAAAACCTGGTCAATTACTTCTGCCAATTGATGTTTCTTAATGTTTTTCAGGTTCTTATTAAGATGCTTCCTAGATATTACCAACACGTCTCTCGATATGAAAATTCTCTTGTCACAAAGTTTTATGGTGTTCATTGTGTCAAACCAGTTGGCGGCATCAAGGTATGCGGTTGATGTTGATAGTTCAATTCTCCATTTAAGTCAAAAGCTTCCAGCATGTAACTAATTCTTGTTACGATATTGTATTCTAGACACGGTTTATTGTGATGGGAAATATGTTTTGCTCGGATTATCGGATCCATAGAAGGTTTGATCTGAAAGGATCATCCCATGGCCGCACAACGGATAAGCCCGAGGGAGAAATTGATGAAACCACTACTCTTAAGGACCTTGACCTTAATTTTGTGTTTCGTTTACAAAGCAATTGGTATCAAGAACTAATCAAGTGAGTACAGTGTTGCTTTATTACGACCCTAACGTGTGTTCTATTCATTGGAATTCTTGCTGAGTTTGTTAAATTATCTTGGCAGACAAATTCATCGGGACTGTGAATTCTTGGAGGCAGAGAGAATCATGGATTACAGTCTTTTAGTTGGTCTTCATTTCCGTGATGAGTACAGTGGGGACCAAATGGGTTTGTCACCATTTATGTTGCGGGCAGGTACCCTATTGTGTCATTACCAATTCCTAATTTGGCATATTATTTAGTGGGAAAGTAAGAATGCTAAAATAAATCTCATTGCTTCTCAGGAAAAACCGATTCTTATCAAAATGAGAAGTTCATGCGAGGTTGTCGTTTCCTTGAAGCAGAACTACAAGACATGGATCGGATTCTAGCTGGCAGGTAGGCGTTTCTCATCTTCTTTAAATGTGGTATAAACGAATCGGTTATTGAATGGAATTTTTCTCAGTAAATTCGTAATATCTTTCATTAAGATTATGTTCTTTAGTATTGAGCAGTTAAGTCCTGAGTTTGCATTTGAATTTGTTCTTTATCAGGAAACCCTTGATCAGGCTAGGGGCCAACACGCCCGCCCGAGCTGAGCGAGTGGTTCGAAAGAGCGATTTCGATCGGTACACCCCTGGTGGATTTAGCAATTTGGCACCTCCGAGGTGTGGTGAAGTCTATGAAGTGATCCTCTACTTTGGGATCATTGATATTTTACAAGACTACGATATAAGCAAGAAGCTAGAACATGCATACAAGTCCTTGCAGGTAGACTCTACCTCAATTTCAGCCGTCGACCCAAAACTATATTCCAAGAGATTCCAGGATTTCGTAGGGAGAATCTTTGTCGAGGATAGGTGACACCAATGAGATATCAAAATACCAATTTACGGTATCCCCTATATTTAGTGGTATTGGATCGAGCAGATACAGTGACATTGGAACATAACTTTTTGCTCGAAACAATCATTGCAGGTGGACGGTGTTGTTGGGATCGACGGGAGTAATGGGAACTGCAATATGCTCATGGCTGAATTTTGTGGATCAGCCATCCTTGGGAGCAAGTTATTTGTATATCCAATGTGGGAAGGGGGAAACATTGGTTTTATGGGTGTTTTTTCATTTTATTAGTAATTTTTGGGGTATCCAAGGAAGGTAGAGATTGGAAAGATAGGCATAGGTAAAGAACATGTTTTTCCCCAAGAGAAGATTCAAAATATGGGAGAGGGGATTTGATAATTATGAAAATTGTACACAGCTCATAGGAAGAAGAAAGGTTGTATAGTTATAAAATTATGGAATCTTTTTTGTGAGATTTCTTAACATCTTTATGTGAAAGTGGACCCACCCCTTACCCACCCGACATATACATACAATATATGGTGACTGGTGTACTTTGCTTTTCTTTTTGGTTGTTTTGAAAGAGAAGGGTGGCTGGGTGCAGAGGAAGAGTTGTAAGCGCATGAAAAGGAGAGAAAGCAAGAAAAAGACGGGCTTGTGTTTCTTGTTCTCTCTCTTTTTACTGTACCATATTTTAAATTATAATTTGAAAAAATAACTTAAATAAGCACTTTTTGTTTTGAAGAAAAATTGCAGGCCAAAGCAAATGAGGCAATGACCATTGACTCTTCAAGAATTTGCTGCCACGTGTTATGAACACAGTGGTGGGCAATTCGGTCAGTTAACGTTATGGGATTGGGGATTTAAGATCATAGGTTCTTTTTGACCTTGTTCTCTTTTGTGGTATCTTATTGCGCCTAAGAATGGGTCTCTATCACTCTATTTTTTTCCTTTTTCTTTTTATTGGCCCAGTTTATATGGTATAATATTGCAAATTTGGTATTATTTCACTACTACAAATTTATTTCGCCGAGCCGCTTTTCAAGATGGTCTTTAACGTTGTACTTTTTATGCAAGTTGAAACTTACCCGACTTCTAAACCGTTTGGCTCAATCTAGAATGTTGAACTTGGGAACTTACTCGGTTAGGAATTTGGCTATCGTTATTAACTTCCCTGATAATAGGTCACCTTAGGAATTTGGCTATCAGGGCTCCATCGTTTACGGCTAGAACTACTAGGGTATCTAATACCATTTGCTCACACGGGAGAAGAGTCATCATGTAGGAGGTCTAAACTGGCTATCGTTATAAACTTCCTTCATAATAGGTCACCTTAGGAATTTGGTTATCGGGGCTCCATCGTTTACGACTAGAACTACTGGGGTATCTAATGTCATTCGCTCACACGGGGGAAGAGTCTATCATATCGGAAGTCTAAACTGGCTATCGTTATAAACTTTCCCAATAATAGGTCACCTTCGAAGACCTTCTAGCACCGTTGAGACATGAGTCCCTATACATGGGAGACATCGAAATTTTGGCATTATTTCACAAGTCCAAATTTACTTTGTCAAACCTCTTTTGGATCTATTGTCGATGTTATGATATTAAATCACCAACTTTATATTGTTTTATAACTTTGTAGAGCCTGAGCATGGTCTTGCATCATCGTTAGCAAGAGAAACGTCACATTAGGTTAAAAATCAATATGGTGAATAAAATATTTATGGTAAACAATGCTATATTATATAAAATAAAAAACATTATCTCAGGCTACATTATTTGTTTATTTAGTATAACATCACCCTGTGAATTGTTTTGATTATTATTGTTTGACAGAATAATGAATAGAAGAAGCTCGACAGTTGACATGCATTTGCTTTGTTGTGTGCTTAATTTTTTGCCAGCAAAGGATTTGGTACGTCATTCAATACTCTTAAATATATAACCTAATTATTTATATTATTTTTTAATGCTATCTGTGACTACATATATATATATTTTTTTAAAAATAATAGCCTCCAATAATATGCATATGAAATATATAAATATTAATGCCAAAATAAATAAATAAAACAAAAACACAAAAATATCGCCGGCCAAAACTGTTAATGACCGATGTGTCCACCATGAGTCGTGCATGTAGCTATCAAGGGCTTTGTGTGGTAGAAGTAATCAACGGTAGGAATTTATAGAGACGGATTATGATAGCACGGTTACCGTTTAGAAGTGATGATCCTAATTCGATTCTCAGAACAAAGTAACCGATAAATTTTGTCATACATCTCTCGTTTTTTGTTGAGGCAAATCGAGGGATAGGATGCTCTAAATTTGAAGGGTCATGGTGCATCCAACAACTTCGAAAAGTAAAGTCAATGAGATCATTTTCATGAAGCTACGTGCATCCAATAACTTGGGGGAAAAAAAAAATTGTGACCATTTAAGAATTTGGAACAGGGGGTCCCCTCCAATTCCTAAATATTATCTTCTTAGTTTAAATACAAGAAATAAATGTATGTCGTTTTCTTTAAACTCGTGACAAAATAAAATTAAAGAAAACATATCGCTACACTATCTTCATTTGTTTGTTTAATAATTAATTAATATTTTATAATGAAGCCTCAAAAGTTACACATATTGAGTCAATGTTATGCTGCAAAACCTAGAAATTCTCACATATTATAATATATGTACCAATTAGCTAGTCTTGAAACGTGACATGCACTACGTGCTTAGGTCAACAATATTGTTTAGATGTATTATATGTAACAGACAATTTGCCAACAATATATGTGCACGTTGTTAGTTACTTTTTGAGGCATTATGTTACTTGCCCTAAAGCAATTTTGCATTGTTTCATGAAATTAAGGTTAATGTTTTTGGAAATGGTGAGTTATTTGCTATTAATTTAATGAAATTTTATCTTATTTGGCCAACAAATTCCAAATAAAATTACTGAATTTTCTTACATCTATTTGATTATATTTTATACTCCCTCCGTCTCATTTATATAAATTTACTTTCTTTATTTTCTTGTCCCAATTATATAGTCTTGTTTCATTATTAAAAAAGTTTTCTCCCTTAACATCCTACTCATATCATGCGTGTATGCCAGTTGTTCGGACTTGCCGGCCAAAGAATGAGGTGAGAGCAGTCTCGAGACGATGAACCTCGGGAGCTTGTTTTGTTTGTTTACTAATATATCATTATTTCTTTACTACTGGTTATTGATAATTAAATGATGGTAAATTAGGAAAGTTTTTGGCAAAAAATGATTTTCCAATAACATTAAATAAAATTTCTTAATCCGTGTGAAACACAAAACAAGCCATAAATTTATCCTAGATTTAGATATTGATGAGAAATTCTAAGAGATTTTTAATTTATAAAGATCATATAATGTACAATAAAAAGCATCTTTCAATTTCAAGACTAAAAATTTTAAATTTAATAAAGATCATTCGATGTAACCGAAGGAAGAGAGATACACAACAAGAAAACCTATTGTCGTGTTCAATTGTCACCATCTTTTATACTCTCTTAATAATCTTTTTAGTTGACGTTGCGCATGACAACGGAAGATAGTAATACACACACGTATAGCATTTATTATTGAACAAAATATACACCGTCAAATACTATTTAATCTATTCGAGTCGAGTAATTAAGTCAACCAGAGCAAGAAGCTTGATCCTTCTAACAAAGGTATGTATGCATGCCTAAAAAGTAAAGAAGTATACAAAATTAATGAAATGGTACGAAAGATTTGGTTTGAAGCACGAACACACACATTGAGTGTGTGTGTGTTGATTATTACTATTTACTATTTAGGTATTAGGTATTCACTTGGGATCTGTGTGTAGATTTAGGGACACTGAAATTACACCAAATTGTTAAGTTTTCCGTACATTAAAGTTGACAGTGTTTGAGCCGTCACTGGGTGGCATGAGCTGCAGACACCATATTTAATGAATTTTAAGCTGTAAAAAGACGTTTCAATTCTATATGCTGGAATTAAGCATTGGGTCTGCAAAAACTTTAGCATTGAACAATTTGTTGTTTGGACCGTTTTGAATTCGTTATATTAATGTGACTTGTCGATTTATTTATTTTTATTTTTTATTTTTTTTTGAGTTATAAACAATAAATTGTATGGTTTTCTCAGCTACGTATGGAAGACCGAAGATATAGTATAAGAGATTGAGCACGACTAAACAAGATATGAAAAGATTAGATAATTAAAGGAAAGAATAATAACTACCAAATGTTATTTCAAAATTTTGAATGAATTTAATTTTGAAAATATTATTTACATCTTTTAATTTTAATGTCATATTTACCTTATAACTACTAAAAAAAACATTGTACAATGAAAGAATTAAAAATGAATACGAAAACAAAAAATACAAGATGAAGTTGATAGAGAGCCTAGTGTCGCAATAATTCACCATGAAATAAAACCCTAATTTTCTCCCATCCTTTTTGAGCATCACATAAATTCAAAAAAAATAAAAAATAAAAATTGAATTTTATTATCCCTTTATTGGTGGGACCAATATATATGAAA
>CAIGRF010238330.1:0-13153 GCA_903798235.1 Fraxinus ornus
CAAGATTCTCCAAGTAACACACCCAAACTTGATTTATCTCAGATTCCAAGAGCCTCGCAGGAGCTCCTGCACAAAGATTAGTTTCAAGAGGGTTTCAACGGTGTAAGAAAAATCAAGGGAATGATCAAGAAACCCTAATTTTTAAAAGTAAACCTTTAAAAATAAAAGATCTCACCAAGCGAATTTATATAAACTCGATTCCTTTTGATTTTCTTAAGAGCAAACTCAAATCCTTTAGGATCTGAAGCAGATTTGCCTCCTTCTCAAAGATCCAAGCAACTTATTCCACAGTCCAAGCTCTCTGATACCACTGTAAAGCCCAGACCAACACACGATATAAGAATCGAAACAATCAATAGCCAAAACAGAAAAGTAAACTATAGAAAATTAAAAGATGAACACAAGAATTATTTTGGCCGTAGCCCTACATCCCCCATTGAGTATCCAAGAAGAGGATCATGCTCAGTTGCACTAAAACGACCACAAAATGACAACAAAGGTTACAAAAGTTATATGAGACTTATCTCTCAAAATACAACAGAAGATCGACCAAGATCAGAAATCACCAAGAAACCCTTCGAACACACACTATGTAATACAACAGAGAAATCACTCAGATCCTCACAACATTCACACAGAATATTACAATACTTTAAATCAAAGATTTAAAGTAAAACCAAACATAAAGAATCAAACCCTAGCCCCTTCTCTCGTCTTCTCTCAACTCCAGAAACCCTCGAAGTCTCCAGAAAGAATAAAGTAAATAGAATGAATCCAAAGAGTCTCTAGCCCAAGTATATGAAAGGTCCAAGTGTCCAATGACCATAAGAGAACCACATGTCATCCATCCAGGTAGGGACGCTTCAATTAAAGGAAGTGTGTTTTGTAAACACGTTTAAAGGGCTAAAATGCTGGGAGCACCAATAAGGAACCGGGTTCGAATCCAACAATGATGATAATCAATCTATGATCTCAACGTGATTAATCAGATTTTCGACGAGGACTTCAGTGATTCCGACTCTAGTACGATGATGTGGGTTCTAAATGTTCGGTGGGTTACCTCTTTTGTGGAGCTATGAGAAGGGTTTAATTTGGATTAAAATTGATAGCTGAATGAAGATATGAAAGATGATTATAAACTATAACCGAATCTTATATTTTAGGAATTGATAAAGATGTAGTCAAATAATATTACTGTTTCCGTTTTCTTTAATTAAGAAATAATAAATTTAATTAAATTAATATCATATTTTTATTTATGACCTGATTTTTGAAAGAAATCTTCAAGTTTGTCAAATTTGAAAATGTATATTTAACGATAGGTAGTTATGCATTTTTCCCATCCACCAATTTATGTTTGAGAAATTGAAATATACTTGTGGGTTTAAATATTTTGAAAAAAAAAAAAGTGGACAACTTATAATATTAATTGATAATTATTGGAAATATAAATTTTAAATATTTTCGATTATCCCCATCATTTTAGTCTGCTCTCATGGGACACAAATTAATTTTAAGATGAAATTGGTAAAATTGAATCATTCGAGTGATATCAGAATTATGATTATGAGTTAGAGTTACAAAAACGGGAGAGATTGTTAAGAAACAATAAGATCATTCTTAAACTTACATGTTGAATCAATCAAATGATGATGACCGAATGTCATAAAAGGTTTAACACGACTTTACTAGACATCGTTTACTTTTCTGATGATATGATTAAAGCACAGTCCTACATGTATCAAAACCTAACCTGCGGTGACTGAGAGTATTCAATAACAATTGTTAAAAAAAGGATTCAAACGAATTAATGTTCCAAAAATAGAATCCAATCATTTGTAATAAATTTGTAGAAGCAATACCTAAAAGCAAACATGTTGAAAAATGGACATAATAGTTAACCCTATTAACCTCATTCTTTAAAAACTCATTTTTTTCTAAACTTATTTCCAATTATAAATTCTCTAAATAAAATAATTTTACAAGTAAATTCAAAATATTTTCTTACATTTTAACCACGCATTCTTTCGAAAATCAAAATTACAAAATCCCAAAAAATTGCTACAAAACACACTACGTGAAATATATAGTAACAATATATACAGGGGCGGAGGAGAGGGGGTGTCCCGGGGAGGGGGGACCCGGACCCCCCAATTTTTTGACCTTTTTTTATTTTTTTTTATTACCATTTTGTCATCACCTTGAGTAATTTTCTAAAACCTTACCGTCTTCACTTTTCAGTTCTCCTAAATTCCTAAAATTTCCCGATTCTTCTCCAGTTCTCCTCCGTCTTCACTCTTCAGAACCTGGGCTGCGGCGACCAAGACCTTTTTATTGTAGGGGAAAGCAATATTTTAAATCCGCTTACAAATACTAACTGAACGAGAATGCTAAAATTTTGGATTCTTCAGCTATAAAAATTAAAATGCATATATGCCCAAGTCTCAACTTCTAATTTTGAAGTTTGAACCAATAAAATTGTAAGCGCCCGAAAAATAATTGTTGATTACCGACACATCTTCATGAAGGCATTACCATATTTTAAGTCTTCAACTAATATACATTAATTTATGTTCTTTTGTTTCTTTTCTCTATCACAAAGTACCAACGTCCCTCATTTTAATAGATAATGTTTCAAAAAAAAATTCGAGGGGCAGTGAACCCCAGTGGGTCCCACCCCTTCAACTCTGGGACCTCCTACTTTGACGGGTTGGCTCGCCCCTGAATATATATTATAGCAATTACATTTAAAGATTAAAAAAAATAAAATAAAGGTCACAATATTCCGTGACGATCTACAGTTCTAGAAAAAATAAAAGTTGTCCCCCGGGGCACATCCAAGTTGGCAAAGGAATGGCATTGTTGCGCTTGCAACCTCAGCATGGGGAGTTCAATTCCTGGTTGGAGCATTTGAGTGATGTAATAATCAATATTGGTTGGAGCAGCATGGTGATGTAATAACCATGGAGGAAGACTCCCTTGAGGCCAGGAGTATAAGGAGTGCTCGAACCCTGGTCAACTTGGGCATAACCCGCGGTTTACCTTCGCAAGTTACTGAGGGGCCGATGGCTGGTGGTCCAGGAAATTAGTCTGATTAAACTGGAATACCTAAGTACAAAAAAAAAAAGTTGAAATGAAAATAATTTTTTAGTTTTGAGTTCCAAGGTTTTAAATTTTTAGTTTTGAGTTACGAGGTTTCGAGTTGCAAACTATCTAATGCTACTCAGAAGCAAAATGCAAACTATCCACGATTTCAACCTATATATATATATATATGGAAAGTCAAGATCCCGTACATTCACCCGCTAAAAACACAAGAAAATTGATATCAACAAGAATTTCTAGCCACCTAAAAGTATCAAAAATAACACATCATCCATATACACCGCATGAAAAAACTTCGTGTTACCAATTTGCAAGACTTCAAGCTTTTACAATAACGATAGAAATCCGTCTCCAATTTAACCCCTGGCCGACATGACATCCAACTGTAAAGAACGATGACCAGACGATTGACCATGCACACGAGAAAATCTTGTGTCTCTGCCATAGGCGGTGTGATCTTGCATCTCATGGGCATCTAACAAATATTTGTCCTTGCATCCGAGTTGGCTCAGACGCATTAATGCAAGCATGCTGATAGCAACCAAAGCAGAATTCCCGATAATCCTACCCATGAGATCCAATTTGAGGGACTTGGAAACAAAATTTAAACCAGACGTAAGGAAATTGACAAGAAAATTTGACCTCATTGATTCTTGAGCTTTAAAGCTTCGTCCAGAAGGGTATGCATTTGGAACATAGAGATTTTCTGGTGAAACGAATTGACCAGAATCTTGCACAGCACCCACTAAAGCTTGTGCTTCTTCAATGACTTTATACTTCTTCCCTTGATGTTCAGCCAATCTCATGGCAAGAACAATGCGACTTTGTTCTAACCGAGCAATTGCAGCATCTCTCTCAGCTCGTTGTTGTGTTTGTACCATCTAGGAATCATAACATCAAAACCCAACATTAACAATTGTTTTGCAGAAACAACAAACACATACACAGACACAATTACAATTAAATCGTCGTAATAAAATTTATGTCAAATGACCACCACCATATAATTCTGACAATATGTAGCCCTGATCCTATATATAAACTACAAAAATGTCTATTCATCTTTACACCACAATTAAGCAAAAAAGAATAAAGAAAAACCTTATAATGAAGCTGACAACAAAATCCACGAAATAGCACAAGTTAAAATGCTCATCCATTAAAAACTTCTAGAGACAGTTGTTTTACATATAACATCGATATTGAAATCTGCACAATTCTAACTAACCTTCAAACCAATCATATTTGGAACTATCTTTTAAAGCTTTGCACTACAAACATAAAAAAACCAAACCCTCAGATAAGCTTCTCACTCATTATGTTTCCTATGCCATTTGTTCATTCTCAGAAATTACTATTATTTCTTACTATTGGCCTTATCTTCTTTCCGAATCAAATTTACACATTTTTCTAGTGAAATCACCCTTCCAACCCCGAGCATATGGAATAATATTCAAATAATCCCAAGGCACTCATCGATCCTTGGTTTCCCCTGCTAGAGTTACTGCATATTATTTGATATGCAAAATAGTCTTCAGGGATAAAAGGATTTTACAGCATAAAGAGTTGAAGATAATCCAAATTCTACAATAGGTGGTATGCATAGGATCGAAAACTTACTAAGCCCCTGTTTGGGCTCCATTATTTCCAAAATACATTTTTTCAAAANGATTAAAAAAAATAAAATAAAGGTCACAATATTCCGTGACGATCTACAGTTCTAGAAAAAATAAAAGTTGTCCCCCGGGGCACATCCAAGTTGGCAAAGGAATGGCATTGTTGCGCTTGCAACCTCAGCATGGGGAGTTCAATTCCTGGTTGGAGCATTTGAGTGATGTAATAATCAATATTGGTTGGAGCAGCATGGTGATGTAATAACCATGGAGGAAGACTCCCTTGAGGCCAGGAGTATAAGGAGTGCTCGAACCCTGGTCAACTTGGGCATAACCCGCGGTTTACCTTCGCAAGTTACTGAGGGGCCGATGGCTGGTGGTCCAGGAAATTAGTCTGATTAAACTGGAATACCTAAGTACAAAAAAAAAAAGTTGAAATGAAAATAATTTTTTAGTTTTGAGTTCCAAGGTTTTAAATTTTTAGTTTTGAGTTACGAGGTTTCGAGTTGCAAACTATCTAATGCTACTCAGAAGCAAAATGCAAACTATCCACGATTTCAACCTATATATATATATATATGGAAAGTCAAGATCCCGTACATTCACCCGCTAAAAACACAAGAAAATTGATATCAACAAGAATTTCTAGCCACCTAAAAGTATCAAAAATAACACATCATCCATATACACCGCATGAAAAAACTTCGTGTTACCAATTTGCAAGACTTCAAGCTTTTACAATAACGATAGAAATCCGTCTCCAATTTAACCCCTGGCCGACATGACATCCAACTGTAAAGAACGATGACCAGACGATTGACCATGCACACGAGAAAATCTTGTGTCTCTGCCATAGGCGGTGTGATCTTGCATCTCATGGGCGTCTAACAAATATTTGTCCTTGCATCCGAGTTGGCTCAGACGCATTAATGCAAGCATGCTGATAGCAACCAAAGCAGAATTCCCGATAATCCTACCCATGAGATCCAATTTGAGGGACTTGGAAACAAAATTTAAACCAGACGTAAGGAAATTGACAAGAAAATTTGACCTCATTGATTCTTGAGCTTTAAAGCTTCGTCCAGAAGGGTATGCATTTGGAACATAGAGATTTTCTGGTGAAACGAATTGACCAGAATCTTGCACAGCACCCACTAAAGCTTGTGCTTCTTCAATGACTTTATACTTCTTCCCTTGATGTTCAGCCAATCTCATGGCAAGAACAATGCGACTTTGTTCTAACCGAGCAATTGCAGCATCTCTCTCAGCTCGTTGTTGTGTTTGTACCATCTAGGAATCATAACATCAAAACCCAACATTAACAATTGTTTTGCAGAAACAACAAACACATACACAGACACAATTACAATTAAATCGTCGTAATAAAATTTATGTCAAATGACCACCACCATATAATTCTGACAATATGTAGCCCTGATCCTATATATAAACTACAAAAATGTCTATTCATCTTTACACCACAATTAAGCAAAAAAGAATAAAGAAAAACCTTATAATGAAGCTGACAACAAAATCCACGAAATAGCACAAGTTAAAATGCTCATCCATTAAAAACTTCTAGAGACAGTTGTTTTACATATAACATCGATATTGAAATCTGCACAATTCTAACTAACCTTCAAACCAATCATATTTGGAACTATCTTTTAAAGCTTTGCACTACAAACATAAAAAAACCGAACCCTCAGATAAGCTTCTCACTCATTATGTTTCCTATGCCATTTGTTCATTCTCAGAAATTACTATTATTTCTTACTATTGGCCTTATCTTCTTTCCGAATCAAATTTACACATTTTTCTAGTGAAATCACCCTTCCAACCCCGAGCATATGGAATAATATTCAAATAATCCCAAGGCACTCATCGATCCTTGGTTTCCCCTGCTAGAGTTACTGCATATTATTTGATATGCAAAATAGTCTTCAGGGATAAAAGGATTTTACAGCATAAAGAGTTGAAGATAATCCAAATTCTACAATATGTGGTATGCATAGGATCGAAAACTAACTAAGCCCCTGTTTGGGCTCCATTATTTCCAAAATACATTTTTTCAAAAATCATTTTTAACCACACGTTCTTCCATAAAATAATATTATATGTAAAGCCAAAACATTTTCTTATCTTTTAACCACACATTTTTCGAAAAACAACTGATCCAAAATACATTTCCTCCCAAAATCACATTAAAATTGAGCCCAAAGTCCCAAACAGGGGCTAAATATGCTAATGGATTCACTTTCCACAAAGGCAATTTAAAAGTAAATGCACAAAAATTTACATAAGCTTCTGATAATTTTCATGCTATTAACTATTCCCACCTCCCAAAGCTTTCATGCTACAACACCAAATCCATTCTATACATTCTTCTAATGATATGTACTGTAATCAGTTATAGCTAGTAACTAATTTGAGGGCCTTCCATGCGCAATTAATTTACTTTTTGGAAACCGGAATTGACATTGAACTGTATAAGTCATGTTCTTATCAAATCTTTTCCAAAATTCATTTTTTGAAGAACTCCTGATACTGTCAAAATGTGGGTATTAAAAATAAAAGACTTCTTAAGTCCAATCAAGGTAACCAACTTCTTCATTTTCAGCAAAATCCATATCTAATAGCTGAAATCCCAAATTTGAAACACAGGTTTAAACCATACCTAATAAAAAGTTCATCTAAATTTCACCAAAAAAGTTAATACAAGTATAAGCTGGTACACACCAAAATTTCCATTCCCTGATTCCAATGTTAAACCAAAAAACAACACAAAAAATTTAACTGCCAGTAATAATGTAGAAATGAAATTTAAATTACCAAAAAAATCCATAACAAAATGATTATAATTTGAACTAACATGGAAAAACTCCAGCTGGTCTTCGAGATTTTCAAGCGCCGTTCGAATGGCATAAAGACTCTTGGTCTCCTGAAGCGCCAATTCATCATCCTCGACCCGGAACTCCTTGACGAATACAAAGCCCGATTCAGGATTCTTGTCGGAATCTTCAGCGGCGGCGGCTTGATTTTTCTGGCAGAAATAGGATTCATCGGAGAAGGTGAATTTTCGAGGATTCCTGATCGAGTTAAGGAAGTGAGCCCGAGAAATGGAGTGAATAGCGTCACTGAGCTTGTCGTGTAAATCCCAGATTTTCTCGAGCACTGCTTCGATCTCATCTACCTCCATTTCCCATTTCATTGGAAAAGGGGAAGGAAAATAAGGGTTAAACTGGTTCTTTGAGTACTTGAGGAGGGAAAGTATAAGTCCTCAGGAGGGAATTGAAAAGGAAAAGGGGAAGGGAAACAAAGGAAAAAAGGAACTGAAAGAATTGAGTGGTGAGGAGACTTGAAAATGTTTACATCCGAATTTGGTGGAACCTTGTGTGTGAGCAAAATTTCAGCACCTCTCCCGTTCGTGTGTATGTAAGCACACTTGGACCCATGTTAAAAGCACGAACCATGGGTGCATTGATCTCATGCATTTTGACGCTCAAATTAATATACCAATCATGAATCATGTAACAAATATTCAAGTCTTTAGGTGTTGCAAAAACACTCGAAGACGAGAATTTGGGTGCCGGGTTTTATATAGGAATATTGAAGTTGTAATAGAGAATTTAGACTCAAATACTTTAATTAACTTATGTTCAAAAGCTTGATATTTAAAGTTATAAAGTGAGTAGGAGAGGCCTACCAAATGTGTGACATGTGGCTCGATAGTCGATCCTAGAAATACATTGATTAATGTTGTAGGCGTGATTTGTTAATCATCATAGGACTGCAATTTCTATCATGGGCTTGCTACAATTTCTCCATGTCCAAGGTGAAGTAATGTAGATGTGATTTACAGCCACCATTGTAGGCTATCAATCATTTTGCATATCGTTAAAAGTATCTTACACAACAACTTGCACAAAGGCATATGAGGATAGTCCCAACTGCCTCGGTCTTAAGAGGCACGTTTTGCATTACTGAGGATTAGGTCTCCCCATTTCACCTTGGAAAGAATACAGAGACAAGTAGTGGCGGATACATGGGGAAGTTGGAAGAGGCTAGTCTGACTTAAATCTTTTAGTCTAGTCCTAGATCCGTCCTTGGAGGCAAGACAAATAGAAATTTGGACACCTCATATATTGTAGTGTTCGAGGTAATCGCATGGCTTTAGCCTCGAATAAAATGGTATTTGAAACTGTTAAGATTTGATTGACACTTTTGCTGTTGAAGTGTGATGATTTTGTACTTATAATTAGTTGAATTATGGACAATGGTTGGTAGTGTAATTTTTGAAATATTTCATAACTATGGTCTTTTGTATAATCATTAGAAAAGTTGTCAACAAGCCAACTTGTAGTAGGTATGGAGCTGTTGATTATCATTTGTGTTAGAAACTTCTTGTAAAGAAAATATATTTGGCAATGGAATGTACCAACCGTGTAGTTTTTTTTTTTTTTTTTTTTTTTTNTTTGAATCAATAATCCTTCAGAAACCTTTCGGGCTCGCATGACATCCTGGTTAGCTGGCAACGCTGACAAGGGCTCTTTGCCTAGGGGCTGCCGTGTGAATATACGCAAATAATAGTCCCCAAGTCCAAAGTCTAATTATTCATATGACTTGTTGGAGTTTGATTTTGTCTAACTTTTGAAGAGGCAAGAATCGTGCTGCAATGAATAGGCATCCAATGTTTAAGAAGTAGAAGTATTATTGTTGTCAAAGTGGATGGAGCCGATTCAAGACAGTCGCAATGTTAAAGAAGTCGAAGTATTGTTATTGTCGAAGTGGATGCGAGGCCCATACGGGGCCATACCCAGTGGTGGTCCTTGCGAAGACCATGAGGGATGGCTTGGTACAACTGAAGGCGAATCTCGTTGGGTCAACTAGCTCGAGTTGAGCTGATAGAGTGAGGAACGCGTGGGATTACTACGTGGAACATCGTCAAAGGCCTACTTGGCCCTTGCTTCTTGGTGATGTTCAAGTGGCTTCTTGGCAGATCTTGGGGTGTAATGTATTTAAATAAAATTACAAAATGTTGCAAGGTCAATCGGCACCCTCATCACTGATTAATTGAGCTTATTAGAAGGATTTTAGCATATTTAAGCTCTCAACGTTGATCGAGATATTACTGGAAATTTTTTGAATCAAATAACTTTATCCATGGTAAAATATTTTATGTGGGAAAACATAGCCTACCAGAAAACAAGATAAACATGTAAACATTCTTATATTCGTAATTTCCAAACAAAAGAGAACCAAAAAATGAAAGAAAAACAAAAAAACAAACCCCTTCTTGTTCAAGGATCATTACATGATCACAACACTATCCAGCTCTTATTTTTTGGAGTAGCAGAAAATTAAAAGCACAACCTAGCTATTAAGACAACATTTGCCCTTATTAAATCCATGCATGCATATAAAACTTAGTGTTAATAATAATTCTTCAACCTGATCATAGTGATAGACTTGCCGAGTAATTTGTCCAAATGGTAAAATCATTCCCATTGTTCCGGTCGATTAACTGTCTGTTTTGGGGTCAACTGTGTCTCGTTCACGCCGCCGCCACCATCCTCACCGGAAATCTCCTCCAGTGATCTCCCCTTTGTTTCTGTCACAAGGAAGGTACAGAAAAATCCAATCAAGTTTGTGAAAGCCAAAATTATCATGGTCCTTTTGATTTTATTCACGTCTCCGTCTTGTGTATAGCTCTGAATACCAAATGCTCCGATCATAGCCCCGGCCTTGCCAGAGGCGGCGCTGATTGCATGGCAAGTGGATCTCAGCCTGGTGGGGAAAAGCTCCGCCGGCAGAACAAAGGTGGTTGAGTTGGGGCCGAAGTTCGCGAAGAAGAACGTCAGCCCGTAAAGAATAGCAAAAGTCCATTTGTGGTCTTCGTTCCTGAGGTAATCATATTTGACGCCCATTATGAACATGAATACAGACATCATGAAGAAGCCCATCAATTGTATGTAAAATCGGCCGATTTTTTCGATGAACGCCACGGTGAACCAGTAACCGGGGAAAGTCCCGAATAAGGATATCACGAACATGGCACGGGATGTCTCGAACATTTCGCGTAGCGCGCTTACGTTTTTGGGTTCGCTAGTGAGTCCCATTGTGGGGAAAATGTCTTTTTGTGTAAGATTTTGGCTATAAAAGGCAATATCTAATAAGAACCAAGTAGTTGCGGTTCCTATTAAATGACGGCCGTGGCGATTGAAAAACTCACTTGATAGCAATGAATATTCATTGGCAGATTTAAAGTCTGCTAATTTATCTTGTTCGGCTTGAATTGCTATATCAAGGACTCTCCCCATATCCGATGCAGCTTGTTTAGCATTTCCCTCGATCAGGGCCGTGTACCGGCCTGTTTCCGGCATTTTCATCCGCCAGTAGAAGGTGAGAATTGCCGGCAATGCTCCAATCATGAGCACAATTCGCCATACATAATCCGCCTCGGGCTCAGCCGAAAAAACCGGCGATTCCAAGAATCCCGGACCCTTATATTCCTCAAGAAATATTCTCGAGAGGGTCATAGATACTAGACCGGCAAAGATGATTCCAACACCTTGCATAGCAAACACCGCCGCAATAAAGGCACCACGGGTTTTCTTGTTGGCGTATTCGGACATGATCGTGGCGGAGAGAGGATAATCGCCGCCAATCCCAAAGCCAAGCCAGAACCTGAAGAAACAAAGTGTAGTCATAACAGCTTTAGGACTGGATCCAAATGACAAGCCCGAGCAAATGGCACAAAGAGCCATAAGAACCAAAGTAACCCCATAGACTTTCTTCCTCCCCAATTTATCCCCAAGCCACCCGAAAACCAGCTGTCCGATTAAGGTCCCGACCAGCGCCACCCCAATAACGAAATTGTTGACGTCACGAGGAAGCTTTCCCGGCTTGGTCAAGGAGCCATCGTAGTAATAGAGACGGCCCAGCAATTTTGAGACAGTGGAGATGCAGAAAAGATCGTACGCATCGGTGAAGAACCCCATTCCCGCAATGACGATCGCAGTCACGTGGTACCATTGCGTTCGTGCATTGTCAAGGGCACTAAGCACGGCGATGTTCGACGCCATTGCTTTTACTTTCTTGAATTCTTTCTTTTTTGTGTTCTATAATTTGGTGTTGAGCATGCATGAATTTATACAACTTTTATACTAGCATGTTCTTGTATCAAGAAAATTGAAAAATATTAAAGAAATTGGCGTGTAAAACTAGGGTTCACAACAAGAAATTGATTGGCGGCATCTATACAGGGATATACTTTTGTTTTGTTAAAATCTAAGGTTATGATGAAGGACATAGGACTTGATTTTATCTATTGGAAGCATATTTCCAGGTAATTGATGAACCTTGATTAATTTACATAAGATCATGATTCTAGATGTATAAGTTTGGTTTAATGTTGTCCTTGGAGGACTAAAGTAAAATTTGGTGCATAATGACATATTGTCATTGTCAATGTGTGCCTTATTCCTGAGAAATTACTCAATCTGACAAGCCGAATGCTGTCACATTCTGTTGTTGGGAAGAATCTTTGATGAAACCCTTGAAATTATAAAAGAAGTCAAAAGGCAAATCAAGAAATCTACTTTTGTACATCTGAAATGCTTATAGGAGAAAGAAATGTGTTCATTTGGTGATATTTTGGGTTTTTATACAAATAAATGGGAGTTTGAGTTGAGTGGAGTTAAGTAGACTAGCATGCCAAACTTTAAGAAAAAGAGGAAATGAATTTGAGACCCATTAATATGAAAACACTCATTTCCATTACAAATTTTGAGTCGAGTCGAGTAGACTAACATGCCAAATTTTGTGGGACTGTATTCTTTGGATCGGTCAAGAAAAGAGGAAATGAATTTGAATCTTCCCTATGAACTTTAATTCTTCACTTTCATTCAAACCCCAAATATTTTTTGAAAAATAACCAATAAGAAAGTTAGAGGGTCAAAGTGTCATTTGCTGCCATGAAGTGAGGGTGAAATGGAGATATTGAGTGTCAACGGGTGGTTGTCACTTTTCTTCATTCCGCCAAATGTCCTTTGTACCATAAGTTTTTAAATATTAAGCCAATGTTTGATACACATTAAAATTTTTATTTTTATTTTTCTATTCATTTTTAATCAAACATTCTTTAATAAAATAATATTTTTTATCACATCAATAACTTTTTAATCTTTTTCAACCACACATTCTCCATCAATCTATTATTTCAGAATACATTCTTCTAAAATATTGTGACTCAAACACACCCTAAGCCCCTGTTTGATATACATTAAAATTTTCATTTTCATTCTTCTACTTATTTTCAATAAAATAATATTTTTCATCACATCAATAATTTTTCATTCTTTTTCAACAACACATTTTTCATCAATCTACTATTTCATAATACATTTTTCTAAAATAATATGGCTCAAACGCAC
>CAIGRF010238382.1:0-10825 GCA_903798235.1 Fraxinus ornus
ATTTAATAAAATAAATGCTTTTTTTATATGATTTGGTCTTAATTTTATGTTAGATTAGATATTGGGTCACGGCGTGTGTTGTGGACTTATAAAACTATCTGCCAATAAAGATGAACTTAATTTACTTTATATGATTATTTTAATGGGTTGATTGTAATTTGTATTGCTAAATTGATATTTTTTCTAAAAAAGTGAAAACTTTAAAATTTGTAAATTAATAAAATTAAATTTTTAATTAAAAAATTAAAAAAAGGTTCGGTTCGATTTTATGAGGCTTTTGGAAATTGAAACCTAAACCAAACCATTTTGAAATGGTTTGGTTCGGTTTGAAGGAAAAAAAACCGCAGGTCCACGTGGACTCAAACCAACGATTTCAAACTAACGGTTTCGGTGTGGTTTGCGGTTTCGCGATTTTTTTGTGCAGGCCTACCTAGATCTCATAACCTAATTTATACAAATTGCACCTTAGGTTCTTGAATTTTACAAGACATTACAAAATTAATCATTTTGTCCACATAATCTCCAACACTAAAAACCTAAAAATATTGATTATTAGGGTTTAACTTTTTTGGTGACTACCTTATTTATTTTTGAGTTTATGTCATTGGCCTTATATGTAATGGTAGATATATTTTGAAATTACATTAGGGATGCATTTAGAATGAAATGAATATATAAAATTTGTGTGAATTTATAGTGTTTAAATAAATGAATTTAATAAGGATAATATTGGAATGTGTATGAAAATAGTAATATTTTAATAGAGAGATATATAGACATAGAGTGTGATATATATATAACAATAGCGTTCCCGACATAAATAACCACTTAATTATCCCTTTAATTTTTGTGTGCACCACAAGCCTCTTAGCACAATTAAAACTTCCTTTTCTTCTCTTTTTTCTTTCTTTGTCTTCACTTATTATTATTTTTTTTAATAAGATTTGAGTCTCTTTTTTTTAAATCATATTATTCTTTATTTATTTTTTTGATACTTAATTAATGAGAATGAGTTCTTAAATCTGATGACAACTACATTAGGCTTTCACGTGCATCTAAATGTAAAAAAACTCAAATTTTTATTCCAATAATAAAATTCTTCTACCAATAGCCATATATCCATAGATACCTCAAAGAGTTTACTTATAATTTCATTTATCATTATCACTATTTTTGTAGGTTAAGTAAATTACAAGTTTGAAAACAACAATTTTTTGTAAAATATAAACAAACAATGATTGAGAAAAATATGGAAAAGTGAATTTCTCCTTATTGGGTGTTCTTTTTCTTGGGTTACCACTTTACAATACATATTATCTTTTTTTTTTTTTTTAATAACTTTCAAATGGATTTCATCAATGGAATTTCAGAAAAAAAAAAAGTACTGATAGAAAATATAAGTGTGTTTAAGAGAGGGAAAGAGAGTGATATACCATTTATTTGTCTGAGAGAGAGAGAGAGAGAGAGAGGTACAATTTATTTGTTTATAATCATAGCAAAAACTCAAGAAAAGAAAAAAGAAAGAACTCAAAGGACTAAATGAAAAATAACTCCGACGTAAAGTATTTTATTAAGAATAATGCTACTTGTACATAAGCAGTTACGTGATGATTTATAAATAGATAAGATGTCAAAAAGAGAATGGAGAAACTTTTCTTTTTTACCAGGTTGAAGAAATTTCGAGCCAATCATATAAGATTACCACATCATGTGTATATAAATCATTATTTAAACATATTGTGTACATTTAGTACAACCGTTTTATTAAACCAGTAAAACAAATTAAAATAAAATGATAAAATAAAGTGTCTTGAATATTTGATCTTTGGCTCCATCTTCCGACTTCCATCATTACGCACCAAGTAAAAATGGAATTACACGATCAAATTCAGTTACAGGAAATAGACAACCTGTTCTCTCTGAAGATAGGAACATACTTCCCAGGATTACTTAATCCTCACTGTTAGCTTCGACATAGTCTCCGTAGTCTACTCCGCCTCTCGAAGTTTTCTTGCGAAAATTCTTGTAGTATGCATACTGTAATATTATCTATGAAGCTGTGTTAAGGTATAACCTCAATCTTGAAATTTTGTACTCTTTAACACATTCTTGTTGGATTTATTTTGTCATTGCATGCGCAAGCGTGTAATAAGGCCAATAGGGACCTCTTTAATCTAAATTGTTGGGCTTGGTTTTGAGCACACTGATAGAAATTGAGCAGAAGATAAAAAGGATACGAATAAGTCTAGAACGACGCAGCCAGCAGCATCCAGCAACCAAGGCATATTGGCTTTGATTTTACTCCAAGCAGTTGATCTTACGAGAATGCTGCATCAAGTAGACAAATCTGAGAGATTAGAGAGACTCCGACTCAAGTGAGTCGAGTGAACAAAAGGTGTGTCATCAGAGCAAGTTCGACTCTTGAACTTGTGCTTGTATGTGTGAGAGATTATGTATGTACCTGGCCACATAAGTGGCATTGGCAAGCAATGCAAAGATAAACATCAGGGGATTCAAGCCCTACATAGTATCATATAGAAATATGAGTTTTTGATTTATTTGTTCACTAGCAAAAACTACTGATGGTTTATTTGGTTGGATGAATTGTATATTATTAGATAATATATGGTATTAAGAAAAAGAAATTAAAATCTTGTCTATTCCACTAATTGTCCGATACTCTCACCAAATATTGCTATAAAAATTTACCTCGACTGAGCCTCTTTTGATCTGAATCAGAAAAGCAAGAACTATTAGTGGCAAATTGAAGGGGAAGAAAGTTTAATATTGAAAAAACATTAACATACATTCAGCCATATCTGAGGTAGTCGACCACCCATGTATACGGCAGCCATCATCCATCCCAACCATTGGCCATACACATTTTCTGAATCATGTTCCTGCCAAATGGGTATATATAAGCACAAATTATAAGAAGATGAGTAGAATTACTTAGGCCCTGTTTGGTACAGCTTAAAATTCAATTAAAATTGAAAATATGCCGTTATTGGGTCTCACTCGTCTAATAAAAGTCAACAATAACGGCTAGTTT
The DNA here is from genome assembly GCA_903798235.1 of Fraxinus ornus. Taxonomy (NCBI): domain Eukaryota; kingdom Viridiplantae; phylum Streptophyta; class Magnoliopsida; order Lamiales; family Oleaceae; genus Fraxinus; species Fraxinus ornus. The sequence goes on from CAIGRF010238382.1 coordinate 3,053, forward strand.
TTCAATTTTAATCCGATTTTAATCTCTACCGAACACGACCTTAATTTTGTTACAACCTCAATCTTACTTGTAATAGTTTCCTCGTTGTGAATCCACTGTATACTTGCATCAAGGCCTTTGTTTGATGAGGCATGCTTATTGTTGTAGCTAAAAATGCACCATAACCAGCCTGTTAACATGTTCATATCCATTAAAAATTCTGAAATTCTCTGCCAAATAAACTTGGATAACTAGTTTCTTTAACTTGGAAGAATTTCATATTGCAATCTAAAACGATCGAATTCGTCATGCAATATAATTTCTCTGGTCAATTTTGCATTATGAACAAGTGGGAAGAAAGATCCAAGAAGCAAGCCTTTCCTACTTATCTTGTTTCACAAATAGATCAGGATAAGAATTAAAGGGTCTGTTCGAACTCAAAATATTTCTAGTTTGGACTTGATCATGGGATCAAATGACTTGAAACATATAATAATAAAAAAAAAAATAGAATCCTTTTGACTTGTACATGTACCAAAAATAAGTCGACTTGTTATAACATAAAAGATTACTCACTGATCGTGCTATTGGCTTTGGTTGGCTAATGTGTTTTTTCGAAATTTCACCCGTCTCATCATCAGATGACGAGTCATTGTCGAGCCCCATAGCCGAAGGACCACTTCTAATAGGCCACAGATAAGATCGAATTGGCGGAGTTGTGCTGCCTGCCAATGATCTTGCCGACCTGCAGAATTTTGTTGCCGGAAAGAATTAATTTTGTCCATGGCTAGACAAATTGATAGTAAATTGGTATAGACAGAATAATACAAACAAATTCAGACAATCTTAAGGTTTGTACCCACGTGTAATAATAGACATCCCTTCTAGCTGTTGCTCTTAGATTGCGTTTAGGTATTGGAATGGCAGAATCTTGTGGCATTGGTGATTTTAGAGGCTTTTTCACTTCATCAACCTAATCCAAGATTACTCATTAGCAGTACAGTTCAAATAATTCTTAGTTAGAGCTCACAACAAAGTGCAATTTCCTAAAATGAAAGGATAATGATACTTGGCCAGGGCCATGGGGGCGATGTGGCGGCCTTCTATTGGCTGGGGGTCTGTCCTGGATGGTCAGGGCCCGTAACACGGTTGAAAATTAAATGATACCTCATGAAAAGACTCTTTGTGTCGACCTTTCCAGCATCTATAGAAGTGATCATAATATAAGCTCTGCAAAACTAGTATCACTGTGTTTATGGTGTAGAGCTGTTAAAAAATAAAAAATAAATTCAAGGACATGAATAGACAAACTGGTTTATGCACTCGTTTTAGAAATTCGTTTCAGATTTTTCTTACCACAGCTGTGTACAATTGGGTGGGCAACTGCGTCAAGAAAAAAAAAAGATAATGAAAAAGAATTAGTTAGTGCAAGAAAAAAGGCATAGAGAGAAGGAGAAATATATATATAGTGACTTACCGTTTCTGGTTCAAGAAGGCAACCCACTAGATTGAATATGTCACTGCACCAAGAAAAGTCCTGAATAAATTTCTATTGCCCAAACCAGAAAAATGCATAAACTGTGTTTTAATTTAAAGAAACAATTTTATCAGTTTAAGAAAGAGAAGTTTAAAATCGGAAGGTTGAACAAATAACAGAAATACATACATACCCTGCAGTCCAAGTGAGAAGAAAGAGAAGAGAAACGCCATGGCTGGATTTGGTGCGGAAGTTAGTAATAATTTGTGGGATTTCTGCAAATCCCCAGCACACTAAGCTTACAAGTCCAAAACCAAAGGATAATTCATCTCTTAGGTTGCAGAGGCAATCCTTGAAATACATTTCTACCCAACCGATGCATGGCTTGTTCTTCTTCACACAATATAACAATGAATTCTGCACCAAGAGCTTCATCTCTCTATGTGACTATTATAAATTTTCTCTGAATGAACGTTGTGGATTTTATATAGAGTTTTCTGTAATTTTAATCACATGATGGTGCATAGTGTTACATTCATTTTGACCACATAATAACAATTCTTCATACAGAGGACAAAATAGATAAAGTTTTAAATTTCGAGCTATGAGACAAACCATGACTGTACACACACGAAAAGTGCATAAATTAACAATGGAGCGAATTCATCTCTCTCATAAAAAAACAGATAAATAAAAGTACAAAAATAAATTTAAATTTAGATCCAAATGGGGCTAGTTGGTTAAATATAAGTTCAAATTAGAAATAATAATTTTCAGCTAAATTGAATTTTTCCTGATGAATGAATATGAGTCATATTATTCAAGCCCTAATTAATAGTTCATATAAGTTTTTTCATAAAATGAACTAGTAAACTTATTACAAGAAGGGACGGACGGGGGCTAGGCCGGGCTGTAGTTCGGTCTAGCTTCCAGCTCACTGAATTTTTTTAGATAGAAAAAAAAAATCTATGTAAAAAAATTCGCGCAACGCATGTGTCGACGACTAGTAGTAAGATAAGCTTTTTGATTTTTTGAAACCTAGTCCCATTTGCTCCCTGTAAGATTCACATGATATCATAGTTTCAATCAATGTGAATAATTTGTTTTATGACGTGATGTGAAGAAAAAAGTATTGATATCATCCACAACTCTCACATATCCAACTCATGTTGTTTAGAGAGGACCAGACCATCTGTTAAGATTTGAGGTTCATCTTAAAAGGTCAACCTTATTGAGAGGAGTAGTCCAAGATCTTTATTAATTGGTCTGTGTCTACATCTTTATTCGATGTGGGATTATATTCCTTAACACGCCCCCGCAAGATGGTGGCTCGTTTGAGCAGACCAATCTTGAAATCCACGTGCTCACTTTTAGAGTCTTAACGGGATCGAATCGCTCGTTGGAGCATAATGGGCTCTGATACCACGTTAAGATTTGGGGTTCATCTTAAAAGGTCAACCTTATTGAGAGGAGTAGCCCAAAATCTTTATTAATTGGTCTGTGTCTACATCTTTATTCGATGTGGGATTATATTCCTTAACACGCCCCCGCAAGATGGTGGCTCGTTTGAGCAGACCAATCNATGTGGGATTATATTCCTTAACACCATCAATCTCTAGGCCAAAATTGAATTTCTCTACTGCTCATTTGTTGTTGCAGAGTCTCAACGTTCCATTTTTCTTCACTATTTTATTTCTTTTGCTTATTGGAGGGTGGTAAATTGCCTTTTGTTTGCTCTTTCCTCAACAAACAATTCTCTAACATATTGACCTCATTTTTCACCTACAAAGCACGAGTCATTGATTCGATGATATTCATTAGAAGACTATCCTCTCTCGTCGCAATTTTGTTGAGCTCCTCGTGTGAGAAACTCTTTTGTGTTTATCTTCTTTTGATTGTTTATTATTTTGTTTACGAAGACGACGTCTTCTTTTATAACTAAATGAGGATTTTTACCTTTTCCTTAGTGAGATCCCAAATATTTGTTTGGTCAACGTGTCTTAGTCTGCCACAAATTTCGAGGTTGACCATTGAAGGCTGATATGACAATCTAGTATTGCAACAATGAATCATCTAAATTCGGATCTCAAAAACGAGGGTGGGAAGGATTGACCTGTTTAATAGTATTATGAAGAAAGATTGTTAGCAATAGATGGAGACATTTTTTTTGGCCCCTTCCAAAGGAAATGTGGGCAAGGTAGAGCTTGGTAGAGGATTCTTCTCATTCTAGACTTCAAAATTTTGCTCGTAGATCTAATTCATACCTTGTTGAATTATTGAATATCTTTCTCTTCCTAAGTAATAGAGAGTAACTCGTTCTCTAAAAAAATGCAACCTTAGATCATTTTTTTAAACATTGATGGAAATGTTACTCACGCTTTAGCGTATTTTTATCCTTTATATACTCCAGTTATTCTTTCTCAATTGTTGGCTTTATCACAAATATGATCTTACCTGCTTTAATCCTCTATTTCTTTAGAGCATTGGTATTCTTTGGTGTCAAAGTCACCATCGCGACTATATCCTACAACTCTTGTCCTTGGAGATATGACTCCATGCATATCTATCATGTGTAGTTTTGATTGTTGAGCTTCTTTATTTCATCTATCATTTGTAGGTCGTCCATCTTGATTTGATCACTCTTCGTTACAAAGCAAGCTTTATGGAGCTCTCTTATACGATTTCAAAAAGCTCGAAAAATACTGTCTCGCTCTAAAACCAAGTTGAAGAGTGTAATCACCAAAATAATATTTTATCAACAAAATGCAATTTACACGATTTGGATGACACGCCACTACTCAAATATAATGTTCACTCTAGGAACTTAATGGATTAGCACTACATCAGCTTCTCTCTCAAATCACTCGCTATCTAGCTGCAGATACACTCGAGCTCACTATCACTCTGACTCATGCATTCATAATGTATATATACTATATCAACTAAATTGAATTCGGTCAATAAACCCACTTATTCTTCTCGACAATTATAGTATGTAAGAAAAATTGTGCAAGGACCAAACCAATCTAGAAACTCCAAGAAGGTCGGTGATGATTTTCAGCAGCCATTAGTGCTGATTTTTCATTTTTTTTAATCCTTCTTCTAATTTTTATTTATGGCATTCTTGTATTGGTCGTATTTCCGTTAGTAATTTTAGATTTTAGTTTTTAAAAGAACTTTAATAAATTCAAAGAGTCAATAAAATAATAATAACATTTCAACTTCCTTAGTGGAGCAATGTGGCTTCTACTACTTCGATGAATAATAAAATACTTGCAAGAAGACTCTGGGGATACCTTCCCGTTGTACCTCCGACATGAGAATTATTGGTTGGATTTGAATGAAAAATGACTTTACAAAAAAACGAGAGAAAGCTAGAAAGATTGTGAAAAACAAGATCTCCTTACTTGGCACGCCTTTGGAGAATTTATAGATGCTTAATGTCATGTAACTACGAAGCGGTTATTGTCCACGTGTTTAGTGCAACACGTCCACTCACTAGGCGATTCTTACTCACGTAATGAGTGGTCAACTTCCTCCCACCAAACGGTTAATAGGATTAGAAATAACTGTCAAGCAGTTCTCAATCAATTAAAAGAATGTTCGGGCAGTTGAAGTCATGGTGGTCAATCGATCATAGCAGTAGTCTATCCATCATAGTAGTAGTCGATCTATCATATCGATAGTTGAACAATCATAGTGATAATCGGACAAGTGCTTTCACATGGTTGGTATCATAGTCCACTATCTATGTCACATAGCTTAAGTTGTGATATTTTTGCTTGTAGTGGACGCAAATAAAAAAATTCTCTGTTTTACCTTTTAATCATAGTAGTTTTTGTTCTATTGCACCGTTTGATCGTGTTTTGATGCGTGGTGATGTTCTCCTATTGCTTCAAATAGTGTCTAGATATTGCGTTTCTTTTATTGATGATTATAATCGTTATTGTTTGGTTTATCTTATGAAACGTCGTTCTGATTTTTTATTTATTGACAATTCAATTTGATCACTTGTCAAAATTCAAAACTTTGTTGTAACTAAGTACTTTAGATGTGATTTATGTGAAAAATTTACTTCCTATATAGATGCAGTTCTTGATCCTCTTTCATATCAGGTTATGGATGAGGAACTCTCTGGATTGCATAAGAGCGATACTTGAGATCTGATTATTTTACCATCACGTAAACGTTTTATTGGTTCTACTTTCTAGTTAAGTCTATAATAAGATCAAAACAAAACCAAATTAGTTGTCGAGGGATTCATATAGCAGTATGGTACGGATTGTGAAAAGACGTTTGCTCATGTTGTAAAAATAACTAATGTCCGTACACTTATTGCAGCTGCCTCTCTTCATTTGTGGAGAATCTCTCCCATGAATGTTAAAAATACCTTCTTAAATTAAAATCTTGAAGAAGAAGTTTGTATGGTACCATAAGATTCAAAATAACATCCATATCAACGATCAAAGATACAACGATTAAGAATATAAGTTAGGGAGTCGAACATTAAATTATCCATAAACCTAAGGGCATCTACCTTAATATCTGAATCTGAAAAGAAGAAAAGAGGCGCATAAAAACAAGAAAGCGGTCATGAAGCGGCGGCGATGCGCTGCAGGAAAATGAAAGGACAGTTGGATTTATAATTCCATGTATATCTTGTAGGATGAATATGATGATTATCCTATTGAATCCCATATCCTTAGTTTTGTAGTATTCATTTCTGTTTCATATGATTTGCATTTGCTGTTGAATTCTGAGTTGTCTCTGTCTTTCCCTTACAGCTCGCCACGTTCACTGCAATGCATTGTGATGCTGAATAGAATGTGCACATGCCCTAATATTATTGAAATTGTTTAAAACGGCATTGGATCGGATCTACAATATACAATAATATTTTAGTACAATTTTTTGCGATAATTTCATCCACCAGAGTCAAGATTAGAATTATTATTTTAATTATGAAAAAAATAATAAAATTCATACACAAATATAATAATATTAAAATAAAAAGATGTTGATCAATATCTACAACTCAAACGGGAGCCAAAAAATAAAATTGGGGTTTTAGAGTTGGGAAAAATACACAATTATCGTACTTTTAAGATACAAAAAAGAAACTTGATGAAATTTTTCAAAAATCAGATGGTCACTTTTTTTGTAACATCTGATAAAATTTTATGATCTAAATTTAATCAAATAGGTCACACGGTTACAATAACACATAATTTATGATCACGGTTGTATACTAATCACAAATTACACAATATCACAGTCACAAAAATATAACTTATAGGTCACAATCACGTATTTTAGTAAAAAATCACACATTTAACGAATGAAAAATTATTTATTAATTATAAATTATCCAATTAATTGGTCATAGTCACGTCACAAATTTATTTATTTATTTTTATCTCGAACACTGTCACAAATTACACATTGAACAAGTAACAAATTATTTATTAGTCACACATTATCCAATTAACTAGTCATAATCAAGTATTTAGTCGTAAATCATGCATGTAATAGACCACCAATTATTTATTGGCCACAAACCCAATTAAACTTGTTAGAAACACTATTCACCTCACCTCACTCAGTCCATCGTCGTCGACGCCACTGCCACTGTCAGCGCAATTACGCCACCACCTTCAATCCATCAACTCGTAGAATCATCGTCCAAATGATCTATTATGGGTACATCCTCGGCACCACCCAAGTCTATACATTCCAATGGAAAGCCTTTAGTAACTTGGGCATTGGAATGACCACGGGAAATCATCTTCATCTGTTTGCACGTACATTTTATTACTTGCAAATATTTGAAATTTTATGTTAACGTGGATAAATTCCTTGAAAAAATTGGTACATAAAGAAAAATAGATAATATTTGAAAAAATTATCTCCAGTGTAACTTAACAATGACTTGTTGAGCCGACGTAACAGAAAAAATAGACATTATCTAAAGTTTCATCTGAATGTAAAGTCTCTTTAGACATGCTGACTCGACAATTATTCAAACAGCGGAATTAGAAAATTCTAAGATACAAATTAAGGATTTTGTTTCCATTTTTAGATTGATAATTTTTCTCTCTTCCTTCGCATTTTATTTATATTTATTCTAGTGTTGATAAAAGACATATACGGGGAAATATTAGATGAGGAAATTACACCATTCCCTACTTTTGGAGATTCATTTTCCAAAATCAGATTTTATAGTTTAAATTTCAAAAATCAGAACTTTTTAAAATAGATACAAGTTTTTTATATTTAATTATATATTAATAAAAAAATGATAAAACTTAAATTATATA